>JAPQNM010000023.1:5091953-5101953 GCA_029783475.1 Metacarcinus magister
TTCTTCCTATTCTAGCTCCTCCTCTTCTTCTTCCTAGTCTTTTTCCTCCTCCTCCTCCATTTGCAACTCACATCTGTTTAGTCATCCTTACCCATACATAGGATTAAAGTATCTCTCTTTCTTTCTCTCTCTCTCTCTCTCTCTCTCTCTCTCTCTCTCTCTCTCTCTCTCTCTCTCTCTCTCTCTCTCTCTCTCTCTAAGAACGGGTCACAGGGGGAGAGTAGGAAGCTGCCTGTTTGTGCAGCTTTAAGAGAGAGAGAGAGAGAGAGAGAGAGAGAGAGAGAGAGAGAGAGAGAGAGAGAGAGAGAGAGAGAGAGAGAGAGAGAGAGAGTAAGGTGTGAGCAAGCGCTCGCTCTCTCTCTCTCTCTCTCTCTCTCTCTCTCTCTCTCTCTCTCTCTCTCTCTCTCTCTCTCTCTCTCTCTCTCTCTCTCTCTCACACACACACACACACACACACACACACACACACACACACACACACACTCTCTCTCTCTCTCTCTCTCTCTCTCTCTCTCTCTCTCTCTCTCTCTCTCTCTCTCTCTCTCTCTCTCTCTCTCTCTCTCTCTCTCCTGCATTAACTCAGTACCAGCATAATTTATCTTCATATATATCTCGCTTTTTTTTCCCTTTTTTTTCCATTAAACACAAGAAAGAGGGAGATTTGCATGACGCACACTCTCACACACACACACACACACACACACACACACACACACACACACACACACACACACACACACACACACAGGTAACATTATGACAACTCTTTCCAACATATATACGTCAATATTTTTCTATTTTCGCAAAACAATTGTATTTCTTCAGTAACACGAAAAATAACTTGGAAAAATATCATTATCATCATTATTATTATTATTATTCTCAAGTTCTGAAAATTATACGGTTTCCATATAATTATAATTCCAAAAAAATAAATACTTCTATAATTTATCACCGTAAGAAAAATAAATAACAGGAAATGACAATAAATCAATAGATATGTAAAATGTAAACAAAACCAACCTTCTTCAACTTCTTCTTCTTCTTCTTCTTCAACTTCTTCAACTTCCTCTATTTCTTCTCGGCCATTTTTACGCGGGAACTAAATTATTTCCTCCGCCTCCCTTGAAATCCAGTAAGACCTTGCACTTCACTACGAGTATTTGCTCTTACCAAGGTGCGGTCAATATTGGCTCGGTGCTGAGGCTGTCTGGTGTAAACAAAGGATGCAAAGAGAGATAGCTTACTTGTGTGTGTCTCTCTCTCTCTCTCTCTCTCTCTCTAACTCTCTCTAGGTTGCTGTCTCTCTCTCTCACTCTCTTTTACTCTCTCACTTCTTCCGCGTGTGTTTGTTTATGTGTTTTGTGAAACCTTCGTCTGTCTCGCTGAAGATTGAGGATGTTCCTATATTGTTTTTTTTTGTTTTTCAGTTTTCTGTTTTTATTTTTGTTGTGTACCATTTTCTTTTTTGTTTTGTTTTGGGTCTGTGTTTATTTTTGTTTTTTTGTTATGTTGTTATTTTGTTTTTTATTTGTTTTGTTGTCTTTCGTTATTGTTATATTTCTTCCTTATGCGTTTTGTTGTATTCATTATTATCCATCTTTCTTTCTTATTTGTTTTGTTGTGTTTTTCGTTATTTTCTTTCTTTCTTTCATAGTTCTTTTGTTATCTCTTATTGTATTCTTCCTTTATTTCTGTCTCTACTTTCTTTCTCTTTTTTTTTCTCTCTTAATTTACTTTGTACTTCATTTTAATCTCATTTTTAATATTATTTTCTATTACATTTCACACACATATATCCATAGATCTATAACTCCCTTACGTCTATAACATTACATTTCCACGCGCGAGTCAATACATACATTTATTACCTATTCAACTTCACTTCCATTACCATTAAAAAAAATAAAAATAATAAACTCGAGTGTGTGCAGCAATAAAAATAAACAATAAAAATAATAACACCATTTCAAAACAAAAATAAATAAATAAAAAAACTGAAATAGCCAAAATTAAACACATATTCTCTTCACAAGTTACACAATCTAAGTCAATTCAAGTTTAATTTCCTACGTAACTCCATTGCATTAGAATCTGATGAAAACATTTAGATTAACATACATAGAGCTGGATTTCATGGAGGTTATTCCGTGCAAATGTTACTATATACCGTTCTTGTGTTTTCTATGTTTACAAATGGAGGCAGGAATGTTATGGTGCATTTTGGGTGTGTATTTTGGCGCCAAAGGGATGAGTTTGATTCGAAAGTGAAAATCAATGACAGCAGACAGGGCGGCACCAGTTCAAGGCTTTCTCTCTCTCTCTCTCTCTCTCTCTCTCTCTCTCTCTCTCTCTCTCTCTCTCTCTCTCTCTCTCTCTCTCTCTCTCTCTCTCTGTAAATGAGTAGCGTTTCCTAATTATTGGAAACTTGGAAAAACACGGTGGAAATAATAGTGTTTTGTTCTCTTTGTATACGTGAGCAAATCATTATACACTCTCTCTCTCTCTCTCTCTCTCTCTCTCTCTCTCTCTCTCTCTCTCTCTCTCTCTCTCTCTCCATGGCAACAACAACGAAAATAGACGTTACCGTGAGAGAGAGAGAGAGAGAGAGAGAGAGAGAGAGAGAGAGAGAGAGAGAGAGAGAGAGAGAGAGAGAGAGAGAGAGAGAGAGAGAGAGATAATCGCAAAATTACTGGATATTTACAACTCACGCTGAGGAAGAATATTCCGACAACCGCCCACTACGTCGCACCGCTGGTAAATAAGTAAATTAAGAAGTAAAAATGCATAAATGAACACTTTTTAGTAAGCTATAATAAATGCCTAAAAGAATGATTAAAAAAAAATATATAAAAAAAAGAAGAAAAAAAAGTGAAGAACGGTGTGCGTGTTCGTAATTTTTATTTTTGATCTTTTTGTATAGTAAGAAAATATGATATGATTGTTTTAAGTTAATTTTCTTATTCTTTCCTTTTTCTTTTCTTTCTTTATACTATTTCTACATTTATCTACTTCTTTCAATATATCTATTATCTTTTTTCTCATCATTACCTCCACGAAGAAAACTATTGTCTATAAAAATATATTAAGAATTCCGGTTAAGTTCGGAAATCCGGTACATAGAGTCCTATTCGGTTCCCCGTTCCGGTTCATTATTCCATTTCGGTATAAATATCTAGTTTAAATTCACAAGTCCGTTACATACGAGAAATCCGGTTCAATAATCCGGTTCAAGGAATACATCCGGTTGGCAAGGTTGGTTCTATTCGGATATCGGGTAATCCTTGCACTTCCTCCTTTTCTTCCTCCTCCTCTTCCTCCTCCTTCTCCTCACGATCATTATCTTCTCCATTCCTCCTGTTCTTCTTCTTCCTCCTCCTCCTCCTCCTCCTCCTCCTTGCAAACTAGTAAACGAAATAATTGAGAGAAACGAAGATAAAGATAGACCAAAATAAAGAAAATAAAGAGAGGGAGAAAGGTGTGCGTGTGACCAGCGGAAGCAACTAGAGTGTGTTAAATTGTGTGAAGTGCAATGTGCGTGAGAGAGAGAGAGAGAGAGAGAGAGAGAGAGAGAGAGAGAGAGAGAGAGAGAGAGAGAGAGAGAGAGAGAGAATAGAGATAGATAAAAGAATACATGTGATGAAGTTAAAACAAAACACACTCGCCTTGCGTCGTACGTGCGTGGGTTGTCACCAGGATGGAGCTTGGCACGTGACATTCTAGCGTGACCTGTGACCTCTGATTTGACCTTTCTCACGCGCACATGACCACTCGCAGCTTAAAGGCACGACCCCGAGACCTTTCCTTTACGCTGGCAGGTCACTCAGCGTTCATTCAGTGGTCACCTTAAAGTGTACAGGTGTGGGTGAGGGTGGCCGCTGCTGGGTTAGGAAAGGAAGGTTTATTGTTAGGTTATATTCTATGTGATTCTTGCCCCTCACACCCTGCCTCTGTCTCTCCCCCAGGCTTCAACACGCTGCCCCGCCCACACGCCCACCCCGCACCCGCTGCCGAGCCACTCACGTCCTTCAGGCGACAAGGGAGCTGCGCCTCTCGCAAGGCAGCGCCTCGCCCCTCGCCAGCTGGTAGAGGTGCCGCGTGGAGGCCTTTGTCTCAGGTCATCCCACACTCCCAGCATGCTGCAGGCGATGTAGCAGCAGCTTGGCGACGCGCCCCTTCTCCTGTGCTGCCCCCCCTGCCCCCCAGTGTGCTGCAAGAACTCCCCCAGCGGCCCCCCAGCCCCGCCACCCCGGAGAGCGGCGTGGACCTCGCACCTGTCTGCATCTTGTCCCTGGACGTGACGGTGGACTGCGGGCAGGAAGGTGACACAACCTTCACTATTGGCGGCTTCACTCAGACCGAGGCGACCTACGATGACCTTCCGCAAGACAAGACCGAGGCTGCTGGCGGCCCCGTGCAGGCCTTGCTGGGCCGAGGCCGCGAGAACACCGAGGTGGGAGGCTGCTTGACGGGGAGCACCAGCAGTGTGCTCTTTGACGAGAAATACTACGAGAAGGATGACTTTGAGCCGTGTCGGGAGGGTGGAGGGGAAGGGTGCGCCACGCCTCAGGACCACGACAATCACCTGGTCTCTTTCCTTAGTCTGCAGAAGCAGGGCGACGTCACCAAGCTGGCTGACACCACCGAGCCAGACGAAGATGATTTCATCGAGATCGACTGTGACGTGCAGCCCATGGAGACACTGAAGCGGCCGCTGGTGTACGGGTACGGCTGCAGCCCCGGCGGCAGGCTGCTGCGAGGCTCGATGCAGGGCGAAAAGCGGCTGTCGCGTGCCTCTATAACCTCAGACTACTTGGAGATGGACCTGGTGGAGGCAGTGCTGGGCCTGGCGGGGGAAGGCAACGACCCTCACACCGGCGGGAGTCACCTCGACTTGAAGGAGACTTACTGGGACCACTGGACGGCCCGGCAGGAGGAGACAACGGGTAATATGCTCTACAAAGAGAGGTCACAGGGCGTAAAGCTACCCAATTGTCCTTCCTCGAAATACTGCTACGACCCTGAGGTGCTCCTGGCGCAGGTTCGGTGCCCAAAGTCCCTGGAAGACGCCACCTTCAAGCAGTACTCCGCCTGTATCAAGTCACACATCTACGACCACTTAGAGGCCGTGCAGGAGGGTCTGAAGGAGTACGGCCTGGCACACGAGCCACCAAACTTCATGTGGAGCCAACCAGACTTGCCTGGCCTGCCTGGCCTGCCGCGGGAACCTGGCATGTGGCCGTTGGACTACTCAAGTGAACCTGAACTAGGGAAGCCTCGCCCTCAGGCCTCCCACCCGCCCCATGTCAAGAACCGGGACTCCTCTGTGGACTCCGGCACGTGGTCCTACATGCAAGGATCAGAGAACTCCACGGCAGTGCCCTCCCCTCGCACCGGTGTCCCGCCGATGCCCTTCCCAAGGTCTTCGTCCTCCCTGAGTCACGTTGCGGTGGCGGCAGGTGCCTATGACCCCTGGCTCCACCTTCTGCCGGATGTCACGCCGCCCAGGACGCCGCGGAACAGTAAGTGGATTCCCCTAAGGCGGTGACACCCTCGCCTCGGCCTCAGCGTTGCTTGTCCTTCCCTTTGACGTGATATTTGGTCTTGTGATGACTATCTAGCGACACTTTTGTCTTACCTAACGGGACAATAATGGCGGACATTCTTCCTTCCTTCATTAAGTCCTTCACTGCTTCTAGCCTCATGCAATGAAGACATCAAAACTAACATCCTTCCCTCACCCTTTTTCAGGTTTCTTCAGTGCCGCCGCCGCCGCCCCTTCAGTAGTGAACCCGCGCCCCGCCTCTCCCAGCCCCTCACGATGCTCCAGAACCTCCACGACCTCCGACACCCGTCCCCCTCGCTACCCTGGCCCTGCACCCACGCCCACGCCCGCACCACGCCCAACCCAGACCCCTAAGAGATCCTTCCTGCCCGCCTGGAGGTCACCACTGAAGAAGCAAAACAAAGACAAGAACACAGAGGCCACAGGAGGAGGAGGAGGAAAAGGAGGAGGAGAAGGAGGAGGAAAGGGAGGAGGAGGAGGAGGAGGACTGCCTGTCCCCCCGTTAGCGCCTCACCTTACCATACAGAACCGCAGGCTGACGAACATCTCGGCCAAGTCTTCCTCGTCCTCGAAGTCTTCCTCCTCGTCCTCGTCGTCCTCGTCAGCCTCCAGCAAGGACAGCGTGGCGACGGTGATCCAAGCGAACCCGAACCCGCGAAGCCGAGGCGCCAAGTGGCTCATGAAGCACTTCGGTGGCGCCAAAAACAAGCTGGTGTCGGTGTGAGGAACTAGAGACCAGGAATCAACGCGGTTCGGAGCTTCAACACTCAGAGAAGCTTCAGACGATATTAATAACCAGGAGGATAGTGATGTACATACTGATTTTAACGCTTTTATTGAATTCCAAACTGACTTTATGACTCAGTATTCAAAATGTAGAGGAATCGAAGTAGTGAGACATGTGTTGGAAGCTTAATACCGTATCCAAAGCTCAAAAGGATCGAAGCAGGTGTTGGAAAGAGGATTCAAATGCGTTGTGGAAGTGAATTACGAATCAGAATGAAACAAGGATAAAGAAAAATTAAAATTAAATTGTAGTTTGTGTTCAATGGTATTTAGAAAGAAGTGATGATGACATTGCATTCTGTAGATCATTTAGACACTGTTATGGTGCATTTTACAAGTGATTACTACAGAGGAAGGAAGAAAAAAAAAGATGAAAGGAAAAGAAAAACAAGACAATATACACTGTTAAAACGTCGACATAATTCAACCTTTTACTATTATTATTATATAAGAGTTGAAAGAGGAAGAAGAAGAGAAGAAGGAGGAGGAGGAGGAGGAGGAGAAGGAGGAGGAGGAGTTGTTTCTGTAAGTAATAAGTATTAACTGGATTTTATATAACGACTTCCCTTCAAAACTATAAATGAAGTAAATGTTGTTACTATAAGATAATCATAGATCTTTAGGGAGTCAGGGGAGAGAGAGAGGAAATAATAATAATAATGATAATAATAATAATAATAATAGTAATAATAATAATGATAATAATAATAATAATATAATAATAATAATAATCGTAGTCATAATGGCATCATCATCAAGATATTTATTACCTGTCAAATAAATGATGACAAGCGGGATCACATAGCTTATATAATAATAATAATGATAATAATAATAATAATAAAAAAAAGAATAAAGAATGACTTAATAATTATATAACCCTAGATGTGTACTGAAACAGACCAGCCCGCTTCTTTAGGTATAATTGAAAGACATACGCAATTAATAGCATGTATGTATGTATGTATGTATGTATGTATGTATGTATGTATGTATGTATGTATGTATGTATGTGAGAAAGAAAGAGTAATGAAAGGTGATAATAATACCATAACAACAAAGGTGATATATACTTAGCATCTTAATAAACAATGTTACCTGTTGTGTAAGGAGCTTCTTAGACTGGTCAAGAAGAAGAAGAGGAGGAGGAGGAGGAAGAGGAGGAGGAGGAGGAGGAGGAGGAGGAAGAATTAGGTCCCCGCGCACAAGGTTAAAATGCTGTTTGCTGTATTATTAACGACAGGCCGATAAGATAAGATAAGATATGATACATACATACAGCAGTGATAGAATTGTAGTGTTTATTTTCATATGTATACAATGCTTAAGATATAGGTATAGTATTATAGGTCACTGTGATTTTTTGTATACTCCTCCTATTTCCTACTCTCTCTCTCTCTCTCTCTCTCTCTCTCTCTCTCTCTCTCTCTCTCTCTCTCTCTCTCTCTCTCTCTCTCTCTCTCTCTCTCTCTCTCTCTCTCTCTCTCTCTCTATGCCAAAGGAAGCAAGTTTTTAGCATCTATTAAACCAAAATAATGTCTTGTTTTTTCTTTCTCTGTAGATAAAAAAGAAGAAGGAAACAATACATAAATAGCTACAGTTTTGAATGCTGTAGTCTAATGCTTGCTATCTGTAGGCGAGGCGCTCACCCACTGTACTCTGTCTCTGTATCCTTGTGAATTTTTAATTTTTTCATCGATATCGTCTTTAAAATACTCTAACTATTTTTTTTCTTCTTCCTTGTCTCCTCTTTTTCTTCTTTTTTTCTCTCGCTTTATTTATTTTCCTCTTTCTTTTTCTTTCTCTCTTTCGTTTCTCTGTTCTCTTTGTATCTTTTTTCTTTCATCTTTTATTTTATTTTCTATTTATTTACTTGTGTTTGGTTGTTTATTTATATTCTTTTCTATCTTTATTTCTTCTATTCTCTCACTTTCTTATCTTTACTCTCTCTCTCTCTCTCTCTCTCTCTCTCTCTCTCTCTCTCTCTCTCTCTCTCTCTCTCTCTCTCTCTCTCTCTCTTTAAATATACACATTTAACATTCACTTCTTTCTTTTTACTTCATATTTTTCTATATATATATATGCATTTTTTTTCTAATATGAAGCCTCTCTCTCTCTCTCTCTCTCTCTCTCTCTCTCTCTCTCTCTCTCTCTCTCTCTCTCTCTCTCTCTCTCTCTCTCTCTCTCTCTCTCTCTCTCTCCTTTACCTGAGAGCCTTAACATATCAATAAAGAATTAAATAAAGGTCATATAATTGTTTTATTCTCCGATCGTTACAAAATTGTGTTCATTTCATCTTAGTTTATCTTTTGGAATCAGTTACAATTATTACAAAAACTTTCTAATATAAAAAAAACAAAAACAAATGAAGGAGAAGAGAGAATGAGAGAAGAAAATGGAAGAATATTATCACGTCTACTATCATTATTATTGTTAGTGTTACATTTTTTCCTTTTTCTTGTTAATTGCAGTGATTTCTTTCTTTCTTTCGGTGGTGGGATGATTTATATGTATTAATGCCCACGTTTGTATTCATAGAGTATGCATAGGTATTATTCTCTCTCTCTCTCTCTCTCTCTCTCTCTCTCTCTCTCTCTCTCTCTCTCTCTCTCTCTCTCTCTCTCTCTCTCTCTCTCTCTCGTAATAAGTCTTTTCCCTTCAATAAGTTTTACGTCAACTCCTCCTCCTCTCGTCTCCTCTTCTCTTCTTTTCTTAATCTCTATTTAACTCACCTCATATTTGCTGTATCCCTTCTCCTTTCCTTCCATATCTCCTCTTTTCCTTCTACCTCCTCTTCTCCTCACTAGGTCTCCTCTACTCCTCTTTATCTCCTCTTCGTATTTAGCGGAGAAGCACCCCACCGTAGTAAGGGTAACCAGCATCATGGTTCTCATAAGTGTAATCGGTATATTGAGGAAAATGCAAGTGGTTCTGCGGGCGCCTTACATTGTTGATTGAAGTCTGCGCCGCGCTATATGGGTAAGGCACTGAGGGAGCATATGGTCTTACCAGAGAGATAGACTGTGACTGAATTCCTGGATAAGGTATAGTATCATCTGGTAGACCATGGTGAGGCGGTGGAAAACCTGAAACTGGATCTCTTGGGACGTAAGGTGAGGAGCCTGCTGGAGGTGGGAAAGCGGGAATACTTTGGGTTCTGAAGGGGATTTGGCCTGCTGGGAAGGTCTGAGGGCGGAAGGGAAGGAGAGGTCGAAGCACGAAGTCATCTGGGATCTGGATGTGCCCTGCTACGATCTCTGTGCGGAGGAAGTAGGGGAAGGCAGCGATCGTCTTGCCAATACATAGCACTTCGTCTGCAAAGGAAAGGAAAGAAAGAAAACGGTAAGATATGGAAGGACTGTAACGAGGATGGTAAAGAGGTGGTTAAGTTGGTGTTGTTGTTGAATTGGTTGTTTGATGTTGGTTAGTGTTTAATTGTTGTGGTTTTTTACGTCTTTTTTTTGTGTGTGTGTTTATTTTTGTTTATTCTTTTTTATTATTTTCCTCCTCCTCCTCCTCCTCCTCCTCTCTGTTCGACGATAGTTTGCAAATTTTTTTCTTCCATTCAACTCTCATTTTTCTAAACTATTCTTTTCATGTTTTTTCTTTTCTCTCTTTCGACACCTCCTCCTCCTCCTCCTCCCCCTC
>JAPQNM010000023.1:5106953-5124453 GCA_029783475.1 Metacarcinus magister
CAGTCTGGTCTTGGTTGGCCTTCCTTTCCCTGCCAGCCATGGGTGGGGGGAGAAGCCTTCACCCTTACTATCCTGTATCCTTCACTCTAGATTAGATAGTGTAGTCTCACAAACAGCCTTGTAAGGGTCAGCAGGCCTGTTGCTGTTTGTTCTTCCTATGTGTTCCTATGTGTTCTCCCTCTCCCTCACCTCCTCCTCTTCTCTCACCTCGTTCTATCCTCTCCTTCCTCCTCCTCGCCTTGTTCTCTCCTCCTCCTCCTCCTCCTCCTCCTCCTCTTCTTCTTCACGTATACCTTGAAAACATTTACTTTTTGCTAGTTATCCATAAATTACTCATCCTTAGAGCATCTTATATACTTTTTCCTTCTTTCTTCTTCTTTTTCTATCACCTCCTCCTCTTCCTTCTCCTAGTTTTTCTTTGTATTCCCTCCTTTCGTCCTTCACGGTTTATATATCTTCATTCTCTCTCTCTCTCTCTCTCTCTCTCTCTCTCTCTCTCTCTCTCTCTCTCTCTCTGGTAATGACAACCTACACCATCGCGACCTTGATCGAGTTGTAACTACGCTTCTCCCGCCAATTAATGCAAGAATACTGTAATTAGGAGTGCTTGGACACCCCCCCCCACCCCCCTCCACGCCCCCTCACCTCTCTCTCTCTCTCTCTCTCTCTCTCTCTCTCTCTCTCTCTCTCTCTCTCTCTCTCTCTCTCTCTCTCTCTCTCTCACACCTGAAGTAGAAATTTAATGAGGTGTCTCGTTTTTGAAGAGAGAAGAGGACAAGTGTGTGTGTGTGTGTGTGTGTGTGTGTGTGTGTGTGTGTGTGTGTTCTGTTGGCTTGGAAACTTGCTATTTATATCATATTTTAGGCTTACTCTAAATATTGATAAAATGTTTGTATTCTTTTGTTGTTGTTAAGATAATGATAATGATGATGATGATAATGATGATGATGATGATAGTAGTGGTGATATGTATGTATGTATGTATGTATGTATCACCACCACACGCACATATTAACACGCACACGACGCACATCCTCCCCCCATAAGGCCTCACACTTCACTGTATATACTTCAGGTGACATCAAGGTGAAGCACAAGGGTAACGAACCTAAGGACATCAACCTCGATGAACCAACGTGGGAGAACGAGCCTAATATAAATGAAATAAATAAAATTAATAATATAAATACTGACTCAACTCCTCCCGCGAATATTAATGAATGAATGAATAAATAATGATGATAGTGATGACAATAGTAATATGAATTCACTATTATGTGCAAGACTGTATGTATATAATATTTACTCCTGCGCAAAACCTAACCTAACTTTTATCCAAGTGTATATGTAAAAGAAAAAAAATACACAAGTACAAGATAATAATAATATTTTTTCCTAGCCACTCTTACCAAAGTATATCATCAAAATGTTACCCCGTGAAAAAGACACATTAAAAAAAAAAAAAAATTCTGAATGACAACTTATTTTCATTTATATTCTTTATTTTATTATTTATTTTACGTCTATTATTATTTTTTTTTATAGTAAAGGAACGAGGTGACAACTAAAGGACGGGTTTGGTTAGGTAGATAAAGGTTAATTTTATGTTAATTATAATGAGGTTGTTCTGATCGACTCTTAATTAATGAGGACAGGTGAGACAAGTCATGATAGATACCTTTACCTTAATGCTGTTCTCTCTCTCTCTCTCTCTCTCTCTCTCTCTCTCTCTCTCTCTCTCTCTCTCTCTCTCTCTCTCTCTCTCTCTCTCTCTCTCTCTCTCTCTCTCTCTCTCTCTCTCTCTCTCTCTCTCTCTATCAATCTATCTCTATCTCTGTCTCTGTCTCTCTAGGGCGTAAATATTTATCTTCTTTTCCTGTCTCTTTCTCCGCCTCTTTTTCCTTGTCTTTCTTCCTCCTCCTCCTCCTCCTCCTCCTCCTCCTCCTCCTCCTCCTCCTCCTCCTCCTCTTCCTCCTCCTATATATAGAAAGAAATATATCTAACCAATTATAAGATAAAGTTAGCTTTATATATTAACTATTTTATTTTATATCATTAGCAAACGACAACACACAATTATTATTATTATTATTATTATTATTATTATTATTTTTATTATTATTGTTTCTACGTCAAGAGAAAACAAATCAAGAATAAAAAACTATATACCTTAATTACATCCCATACAGGTAGGTAGTACGTGGCAGGTAAGCTCAGGTGAGAAGGTGTCAGGTAGGTGATGATTAATTAATGTTACCTGAACCTTACCTGCACCTCTTTTTACATCACCACAATTTGTTTTTCTTGATAACGTAAGAACATAAAATCCTAATTAAGAACAGGTGAAGTGTGATCAGGTAAGTGATGGCTCAATTATATTACCTGTTTATATTTTTACATCAGTTGTATTTTTTTTCATTTATATTATTCGTTTTTTTGTTCTTTTTTTGCATCTTATATATAATTAATCAGTCATCTTTGTATTTATTTATTTATTTATTTATTTACATGCGCATATATAAATGAGAGACACTATATAAATGTTGTTGATTTATATTTACATTTTATTTCTATTCTCTTTCGTCTATTATTAAAACGTATATTCTTTGTTTGAATCCGCGCTGTGAATGCATATTAAACACAATATATATTTGAACTTTTATTTGTCAAGTGCATTCGAGTTTGAAATAACTTCTTTATGTGTATGTTCGTTGCGTCTTTGTTTTATTATTTTTTTTTCCATTCTTCTTTCTTTTAATTCTTTCATAATTCTCATTTTCTTTTATATTTCATTTATTTCTCTTCCTTCTCTTCTTCGTTTGCTTTCTATTATTAATTTGTCTATTTTTTATTTTATTTTTATCTCCTAATTTCTCCTTCTCCTTCCTTTTCTCTTTGTTCCTTTCTATTCCTCCTATCTTCACTTCGCTTTAATCTCTCTCTATCTCTTTATTTTGTTTTTTCTCTCTCTCTCTTTTATTGTGTGTATCTATTTAAACTTTTTCTTGTATCTTCCCTATCACTCTCTTTTTTTTTCTGTTTCTCATACATTTTTCAGTGTTTTCTTCTCCCTCCTCCTCCTCCTCCTCCTCCTCCTCCTCCTCCTCCTCCTCCTCCTCTTCCTCTTCCTCCTCCTCCTCCTCCTCTTACGTCTTCTGAATCATCACATTAATTCCTCTTCAATCATCTGAGTCAATATACTTAACATTTTTTTTCATGTCTTTCATTCCATTTTAACTCCCCTCCCTCCTCCTCCTCCTCCTCCTCCTCCTCCTCCTCCTCTTCTCTTGATTAACTTTCCTCCCAGTTATCAAAAGACTTCCTTCCTCTTCTCCTCCTCTTTCTCTACTGATACAACTTAATCCTACTTATCAATAAACTTCCTTCCTCCTCCTCCTCCTCCTCCTCTTCCTCCTCTTCTTCCTCCTGTCCGTCTTACCTTGACCGTGGGCTCCTGAAGACTGAGCCCACAGACCTACCCAATACCAGAGGGAACAACCACCACCACCACCACCACCTCCACCACCACCACCACCACCACCTCCACCTCCACCTCCACCTCCACTACCACCACCATCGCCTCCACCTCCACCTCCACCACCACCGCACCCACCACCACTAAATCTACACCGCTATTTCCTCCTCCTCCAGCACCACTCCTACTACTATTATTATTACCACCATTAAAGAGAGAGCGAGAGAGAGAGAGAGAGAGAGAGAGAGAGAGAGAGAGAGAGAGAGAGAGAGAGAGAGAGAGAGAGAGCTTTGTGTTTTTATCCTATCCTTCTTTGCATTTCTAACACACACGCACGCACACACACACACACACACGGGTTAGGGTGAGAAGGGGAGATGATAATATAAATACAAGACACAGTTAAAGATTATTGCATTTCCTGTACTTTTATTAATTACTTATTATTTATTTACTGCATCTTCGTAAAGGAAAATTGTCCATAAAACTGTTCTGAGATAAAAAAAGTAAAGAAAATTTCGTTATATTAGTGGTGACAGTAATATAAATGTAATAATAATAATAATAATAATACGTATAATCACAATACATAAAGGACTGAAAATAATAATATAAATCAAATATAAACTAATAATTACACAATCTTAAGAATAATAAATAAAAAATAATTGAATAGGTTAAGTAAGAGAGGGAAGGGAGTCTAACCAGGTTTTCTTCATGACTTTATAGTGTAGTGAAGAGGCGAGGGTTGAACCTATGACCGACCTTGAACCTCACCTCTTACAGTACCGCTAGGCTACCCAGGGTGGTGGTGGTGGTGGTGGTGGTGGTGAAGGTGGTGGTGAATAGAAGGAAAGATTAAGAAGTTATGGGAATTCTATTTATATTTTACTACTACTACTACTACTACTACTACTACTACTACTACTAATAATAATAATAATAATAATAATAATAATAATGATCCGTTCTCTTCCTCCTTCCTTCTTTCCTACTCTCTCTCTCTCTCTCTCTCTCTCTCTCTCTCTCTCTCTCTCTCTCTCTCTCTCTCTGTTGGCCCCACGGGAACTCCCCGGCTAATATCATCATCATTTACATTGCAGCCACAATATTATTTCATCGGTCTTGTCAAGGATAAACTCATCTGCAAGACACTCCATGCATATAACTAAACAGGAATTTAAGGCAAGGTGTATGTGTGTGTGTGTGTGTGTGTGTGTGTGTGTGTGTGTGTGTGTGTGTGTGTGTGTGTGTGTGTGTGTGTTTGGTGAAGAAGATAAGGATATAATCATAGTAGTATCAGTACTATTAGTTATCAGATAATAGTTATTGATATATATATTGATCCCTGCATTGTATACGTTTAGTCATAGTACATACATAACAGAGTGCAACATTATTTCGTATTCTTTGATCTATTCGTGATTTTAACAATACAATTCCTTGGATCACATACCTTAACTGTGTCATTATCATCACTATCATCGTGTCGTAATTTCTCACCAAAAGAAAATCAAATTGTACTAAATAAAAACATGTTATGAGTGAATTAAACAAGCAATGCGGATTTAAAGACGGGTCGGGTCGGAAGGCAGTAGAGGAAGGTAACTCCAGGACCTCTTCGTGGAAATCGTGCACGTCTTCTGAATATAAATACAGATGTACGACAATCTTTAAACATCACATGCCTATACTAGTCAACATCCACCTCTCCTAAGGGTGAAGCAAAGTATTATTACAAAGGTACAACATGATATATATATACTGTACATATAAGCTAGACTTGACCTGTGCTTAATTTAACGTGTGTTTTGGCGCCAACTTTCTTTACTCAGTCCTACCACGCCCGTCCCTCTTCACCTGGACCCGCTAGGCTTACTACTGCATATTTATACCTTCAACCACCCACAGGAACGGTATGTATGCGATGATAAGATAGGAAGGAAGAGAAACTAAGAGAGAATCGGATAGTCCTACTGTAATGTGTGTATTTGAGAAACTATGACAAATCAGACGAGAAGTATAGTATTATTTTCCTATT
The DNA here is from genome assembly GCA_029783475.1 of Metacarcinus magister. Classification (NCBI taxonomy): domain Eukaryota; kingdom Metazoa; phylum Arthropoda; class Malacostraca; order Decapoda; family Cancridae; genus Metacarcinus; species Metacarcinus magister. The sequence continues at coordinate 5,112,470 of JAPQNM010000023.1, forward strand.
CCATTCATTTATTCATCTTAATTTATTCATCTCTTGTGTTTTTTTCTCTCATTTGGTTCTCAATAGACTAACGGTACACAACACCGTTTCAGATTTTACAAACAAAACAAAAACCGGTTGAAATCTAAGAAATACGTTGTAGTTAGTTAGGTTTATGTATAGTTAGGTTTACATTTGCATCCATTTTTATACACTGTAGTGAAGGATGGTGTGGCTATGATGGCTAATGGCTAGCATGTGTGGCTGTCTGTCTGTCTGTCTGTCTTGGGGATCAAAGTAAAGGGTCAGTGCCCGGTCAGACTATTGCTGTTGTTGTTGTTGGTTGTTGTTGTTGTTGTTGCTGGACCTTGAAAAGTTTACTAAGATTCTCATGTTCCCGTTAACCTAAGATGAAGTAGACTTACTTTATTATATATGTAGACGCAAGGTGAATTTGTTTTCCGGGTGAATGAATGAATTAATAATATAACCCCAGACACCCACCACACGTTGGGTGAGGTGCAGACGCCATTTTTCTTCGTCAGTGCATTGCGCATTCGTCAATAGGTCATTGTTAGGTTATGTTAGTGATTCTGGCACCTTGTAATAATGTAAAAAGTACTTTTAATAACTTTAAATAGGTTTTGATCAGTTTTAATTCGCTAACAGTTCAAGATATGGAAAACAAATAACACCTATACGTTAATTTGTGTAGAATTAGGATAGGTCATCTCTAAGTATTTTTGTCATATGAGACCAGCATTAGCCAGTAAAGTTAAATAATGGTTATTTCATTATTGTTATTAGACAAGCAGGGGTGAAATACAGTTTGATATTATAGTAATCAGGAAAATAAGGCCAGATTCGTGTTCAGCATGACCGAAAACCTCTATGTACCAATTTTCATGAGATTTGGAGGTGTGGAAATTTTCATGAAATTTCGTAGGGTACACCCTTAGAATTTTTTACATAAATTATATATTTTGAAATAATTCGAAATGTATGGGGTTTACGTAAAAAACGTATGGAATATAAAAGAAAGAACAGAAGACGCCCATTCTATTAAGCTATAGGAAATTGAAATTGGGAAGTAATTAAAGATGTAGCAGTGTAAAGTATTATGCAATAATAACTTTCACATCATTTTAATTTTCTTCATAAGTATTAGAGTTATTGGAAAGATGATGACAGTATGAGATAGATATTATCAAACTCGATAACTTATAATATATGCAATTTTCCTGTAGGACTAATATTTACGTAGTAAAATGAGAAAAAACTCCTCCGACCTCAATTCTGGTGGAATTTACGGTTACAAAATGGAAAATACAAAAAATCCACTGATGGGGGAGGGGGGGAGGCACCGTTGTATGTTCTCGCCTAGGGCGCCAGAAATGCCAGGACCGCCACTGTTTATAGCGTAAATCATTGTATTTCGTCTTCCCCACCCAAGAACCCCGCATTCCCACAAGTCCTCAAGCTTGTTGGGGGTGATAAGGATATCTTGTTATATATGCATTTGCGACGGAAATTAATGTCAAAATCATTCGAAATGGATCAAAACATATACGAAATGTGTGTTATTTATATCCAGGTGCATTCTGGTGAAGATGTAAAATTTTACCAAAAATATTGCAAATAAATATTGAAAGAAGCTCATATAAATAGTCACTTCTAGGATGTATATACAATAGTAAGGAATATATATTTACTGTAATGGTGGTGAGTACAGTCTGTGCCTTGTATTCACGGTGTCCATTATCCACTTAATTGAATAGTAATGTATGTCGATCAGTATTTCATGTTTTTCACCGTAAACTGATTTTTTTGCTACCGAAATGACATTGTTTATAGAATTCAGTAATACAAACCTTTCCATCGATAATATAATATAACATACCACTAAACTTATAATTTTTCTGACATACTAAACACAACCAATAAAAACAAATTAAGTAGAATATATAAAAAATAGTTAAATTTTATATAATCACATTCTGAATTAATAATATGGAAATAAAACAAAAGTGTCAGTTTGGTAAGGTTGTCAGCCCTGTCAGGAGTAAATAAACAGGCGAAACAAGTCACAAGAAGAAGAGGAAGAAGAAGGTCAAGATGATGATGGGTAGTCGGGAGAAGAATTACGAAGACCTCCACTTCCCTTTCTGTGATGAAGTCAGTAAATATGAGAAGCTGGACAAGATAGGACAAGGCACATTCGGGTAAAGTATAAATACGCTAAATAAAACCAAAATATATATAAGATTCAAATATATCTCCCTATCTATTCCCAGCCTCCAAAAAATAAATAAAAAACATTAATTAATAGATCAAATTATATATCCTGTCAGTATTATAAGGTGTTGGTGGTGGTGGTGTTTAAATGCTTATACTTATTTGAAGGCTTGGGTGTTAGGGTCTCACTAAACATTACTATTATTTCATCATTGTGTTAAAAGTTTTCATATATCACGTTTACACTCGATATTTATAATGAAAGGGACATCGTATCTACCTTCTGTGCACGTTGAATTGGGTGTAAGATGCTGTGTGTGGTGTTAATATAATTTCATCATTGTAATATAAGTTTTCATATATTACGTTGATACTCTATAGTTATAATGAGAGGGAAGTCATATCTACCTTCTGTATATGTTAGTTGTAGTTGTGAGTGTGTTGATATCAGATTCTTGTTCATCTCAGTTGTCGTAATAATTTTTATTCAATGTCAAAGTGTAATGTGTGTTAATTTATTTATAAGATTTTACAGATTACGTGGCTACCGTCATGTTGTGTTTGAAATACATTATAGAGTAGAATATCGCTTGTCCTATGCATGATCTGAAGGTAAAAGGAGATGAGTTAAGAAGTAAAATAATACGTGAGATGTTAGTTGTTAGCTACATAGTTCTATAACCAAATTTTTCCTAGAATGTTAGGTTAAATATCCACTAATTGGTAAGACATTATGTAATTAGGTGTTGATTATTACTATTATTATGATTATTACATCCTAGGAGTGAAGAATGCTTGTATGTATATATGTATGTATGTAGGTACAGAGGCTGCCTTGTGTGGGTCAACTGGCCTTTTGCAGCCTCCTTATTTTCTTATAGTCTTACGTTTTAATGTACTAATTTGTGTTGTATTGTTGCAGGGAAGTGTTCAAAGCTCGACACAAGAAGACAAAGAAAGTCGTGGCCTTGAAGAAAGTGCTGATGGAAAATGAGAAGGAAGGTGTAAGTATAAGTGAAAATATCCTGCTTTTTAGAAATTGTAGAAGAAAGACAATAGATGGACAAGAAACGGTGATAATTCTGCTACCAATAATAATGATAATACCCCTATAGTGTATCTACTCAAATTATACATAAAATAGTTAATAGTTGAAGGTTATAATTCAAAGCATGTACATAACTTTGTGTGTTGCGTTGCGTTGTGTTGCATTGCGTTGTGTTGTGTTGAGTTGTGTTGCGTTGTGTTGCAGTTCCCCATCACTGCCCTTAGAGAGATCAAGATCCTGCAGCAGCTGAAGCACGATAACGTTGTGAAACTGAATGAAATCTGCCGCACAAAACGTGAGTACAGGAGTCAATGGCAGGTGTTACAGGCTGGCTTAGGTGGCTTCACTACATATAAACTTATCAAGCTTAGAAAAATGTAGTCTAATGTAAGCTGCTTCACTAAATATAATTGCCTTAACTATGCTTCTATGGTAGTTTGAGGTTAGTTAGTTAGTTAGTTAGGCTGATTAACTAGGTGTAGGTGTACTATCATGGTTCTTTGAGTTTGTAAAGGTGGTAGGGAGACTCAGCTATTTAACATTACTACTATTATATTGTTTAACGTTTCAATAATGCGAGTCTCCTTCAGAAACGTTAACAAATATTATTGTAGGGAGCTGAGGCAATATGTATGTTATTATTATGTTATTGTTGCATTGTATATAAATGTGCACACCCTATACATATCATATACATGGTAAGAAACATATAAATACTAATACACATACACATTGCCTCAGCTCTTTACATCATAGTTTCAGCGAGATTTTCCGAAACCACTTTACATCTCAAATTGTCATACATTCACCTAACTAACCTATCCTAATTCTGTGCCACCACTCCGCTCACCCACACTCATCCACCCACAGCATCCACATACAACCGGTGGCGCTCCACATTTTACCTTGTGTTTGACTTTTGTGAGCATGACCTGGCCGGGCTGCTGTCTAACTACAACGTGAAGTTCAGCCTCGGCGAGATCAAGAAGGTGATGCAGCAGCTCCTCGAGGGTCTGTTCTATATACACAGCAGCAAGGTGAGGAGGGTGTGCGTGTATGTGTATGTGTGTGTGATAATTTTCAAAGCATCTTAAATCAGTACGTTTCATTTAAGGACAACAATTATAGACATTTTTCGATTCAAATTTGCTACCGTAAATTACCAGCGGAGGCACGGATTGCGGGTAACTCATATCTACTTGTTGTTACCTTGACCTTTGTGTTTGATCCTTGTACAGATCCTCCACCGGGACATGAAGGCGGCAAATGTCCTCATCACAAAGTCAGGAACCCTAAAACTGGCAGACTTTGGCCTTGCCCGAGCCTTCTCCCAGCGCAACGGTCAGCCAAACAGGTACATACGAGGACTTGACTCTTACTGCTTTCTGTGTGTTGTTGTGTGTTGTTGTGGGGTGTTGTCTTGTTAACCTGTAAATGTAATGTAATGTAATGGTGTTTTTGAATCTTTGTGTGTTCAGCGGTACTTCCTCACAGCACTAAATGTTGTGGATGAAGTGAAGTGATGGTGTTTGTGTAGGGTTATGGGATGACCTTTGTGTGTGGTGTTATGGTGATGACCTTTTATGTAATGTGTGATAAGTTATGTGTGTGTTCAGTGTTGGTTCTTATGACTATTTGTAATGTAATGTGGTTCCAGCATTTGAATTTAATGTATGATGAACACTTTCTCATATTTATGGATGTTCGATTACCTACATATAACCAGTAAGTCATCACCACCACAGTCACCATCATATGCACACCACTTTCCCCCCCACCAAGGTACACCAACCGCGTGGTGACTTTGTGGTACCGTCCCCCGGAGCTCCTGCTGGGGGAGAGGAACTACGGGCCCCCTATTGACCTATGGGGTGCCGGGTGTATCATGGCTGAAATGTGGACCCGCACCCCTATCATGCAGGTGTGTGTGTGTGTGGTTTTTTTGTTTTTTTTATGTTATTGGAGAACTGGATATGATAAACGATATATAAAAAGTCTATTTGATTACCGGTTCCCTAAAGAAAATAGAGTAGTTATAAAAGTGATGCTAAGTTAAGGTTGCAGGTGTAGTATGAAGGATTGGAGTCAAGCTTGTGTTGTCCTATCGCCAATTTCATTTCCATTTCAAGGTCGTCCGAGAAATCTTACCTTTTCCTCCCTTGCACTACATAACCAATTGTCAATAGTACTTCAACTTGGTAAGCTATTGTTTTTCTGACATTACTGGTTGTGTGTACATGGGTGTGTGTGCGTATAGGTGTGTGTACTAATACTGAAAAACATCTTCACCCCAACCCCCACCACAGGGCAGCACAGAACAGCACCAGCTCAACCTCATCTCCCAGCTGTGTGGCTCCATAACCCCAGACGTGTGGCCGGGGGTGGAGGCCCTGCCGCTCTTCTCCACCATGGAACTCCCCAAGAACCACAAGCGCAAGGTGAAGGACAGACTCAAGCCGTACGTGCGGGACCCTCATGCCTGCGACCTCATAGACAAGATGCTCACTCTGGACCCAACAAAGAGGATGGGTAAGCAAACACCTCTGTAATGTCATGTCATCTCCTGTTACTGGCTTTACTTTCCTCTGAGTGTTTGTAACTGTCAACTTGTGTATTTTTTCTGCTTTCTCTTGTTGTTTTGTGCTTTTTTTTGTTAGGGTTAAATAAGGTATAGAAAATGGTAGGCTGATTCCAGCTTCCCCACAGATGCTGATTCCTCCCTCAACCATGACTTCTTCTGGGTGGATCCTCTGCCCTGTGACCTTGGCAAGATGCTCTCCCACCACACCCACAGCATGTTTGAGTTCCTGGCTCCTCCAAGGCGAGGGAAGCAGCCACAGCAGCAGCAGCAGCAGCAGCAACAGCAACAGCAGCAACAACAACAACAACAACAACAACAACAACAACAACAACAGGTGCAGCCCAGTCAGCCACCGCAGTCCCAGGCAGCCCACTCTTCACAGCAGTCACAGTCTTCACAGTCAACGGGACAGTCACAGCCGAGTGGGTCCAGACGGCCGGGACATCGCTCTTCCGGCTCCGCCAGTGTTGCCAGTATGTCGTCGTGTCCGGAGAGAATATTCTGAGCGGCACTTCAGTATTTGCAGTGTGTGTAGCTTCCCTGTGCCAGCGTTGCCTCGACAGACTTCCCATGATGCTCCTGTGGGCTGTGGGTGTCTCCTTCGTCCTTGTGTTTTCTAGATATCCTCCTCTCCTTCAGTATTATTCAGGTGGAGGCCTTCATGATTTACGTACATGCGGAATTGCTGCGTGTACGTGTGTGGAGGTCTTGTGGAGCTATGGGAGTAATTGATTAATGATTGAGTGTTGTGTGTTTGGTGCAGCACGTCTGGGGTTACGTATGTTTAGCCGTGCCGAGGAAGGACGGCCTGGTGTGGTTAGGGAAGGTGTTGTGAGTGGGTGTGAGTGGGTGGGTGCGTCGAGGGGGGGGGGTGCATGCGGCCGTTCGTTCACTCCGATTGATTACTTAAAGCTAAACGAAGTACATGTTTGATATGCATACAAAAGATGAAGTACAAGAAAAAAGTAACAGGTGCAAATGTTTTACAAATATGACCCGTTTCCGTTTTTCTCTCAAAGTACGTATGATATGGTTTAGTTTAGTATAGTGTAAAAAGGCGAAAAATTTTGTGGTACTATATATATCTTTTTTAAGTTATTTTTTGAAAGCCAGTATTGAGGAGATAATTCTGCATTCTTTTGTTGTTATTAACTTTTCTCGTGTGTGTCGTAAATTACTCACTCGTATGTACAACCAACCGTTCCGTCAAGACTCAAAGTATGGCGTCCAACCCTTGCTTGCTTACCAGTCATTACCATTCACTTCTCTCAACATAATAATAATAATGATGATTGTGCGTTAGATTTCCTTGTGGCTCATGACGGCTATTACAGGAATTTACACATGGAATGAGGTCGGGTTACTAGATGATTTCTTACTTAACTAAACCAACTCACATGAAAAGTAGAACAAATAAGTCAGTTTTAGGAGTTATTCAAGGCTAACATGATATAATGGAGGAGTAATGTTGATTTTTCCTTAACTAACAAACATTCAAATTCAAACAGAACATTTCAGTGAAGTTCATAATTTAGTTAAGGTTCTTCCCTGTCTAGAGCCTTGTAGAGAACCCGAAGGAAGGGGTGACAGTGAGGCAAAGACGTGAGAATAATGTGGGATAACTGGGATGATCTGTATTCTTCTAGCGATACAGCAGCTGTTGAACCATACTTACCCTTATCAACACCATTACTAAGTCTATCCTTGAAATATTGAGTAGATACAAGCAAAGGTTTCTTCTCATCTTTGTATTGAAGTATTTGTAGTGTATTATTTGACCATGTGCTTGTTGGTATGGGGCAGACTGTTTGTATTTTGTTTAAGTTGTCAGTCTTTGGTTCTAAGGGTTTGGGTGTAGGTAAGGTAAGGTAAGGTAAGGTAGAGCATCACTTTGGGTTGGTAATACTGATTGATATTCCTGAGGCAGTGGTACAAGGGTAGGTGCTTTGTGCTTTCTTTGAGAACCTGCCTTGTGTGTGCTTTGCCTTGTGCTGCTCCCTCCTTCCCTCCTTCCCTCTCTCCCTCTCTCCTATGGCTTGTCTCCTGAGTTTCTATTACACATCACTGCCAGAAGGTGTGCGCACATCTCCCTTTCCCCTTTAAGATAGTAAGTAGTACCTGATATTTATGTTCTGTGTTTTATCTCAATTATTGTCTAGTGTTATTTATTCATCTTGAGGTTGTTTTTTTTCTTTAATCGATGTATTTTTTTTTTTCTCGTCGCCACGCATCACAATTCTTAGGTGTCGGTAATGTCTGACGCCTTGCAAGGGACCACAGTTTTACACATATACAAGTCAGTGTGCAGTTGTAGTATATTGTTGTGGTGAGTAAGTTAGTAAGTGAGTGAGTGGCTGTGTTAACTTTTGCAGGTGTTGGTGTTGATGTTGGTGTTAGGAAGGTTGAGGTTAGTGGTGTGTGGTGTTGGTGTTAGGAAGGGTGAGGTTAGTGGTGTGTGGTGTTGGTGTTAGGAAGGGTGAGGTTAGTGGTGTGTGGTGTTGGTGTTAGGAAGGGTGAGGTTAGAGGTGTGTGGTGCTGGCTGTATTAACTCTTACTATGGCTACTGTGTTCCTTGTGTTGCCTCAATGTCTATTCAGGAACCAGGGTGATGTGGTAGCTAGTAGGTAGGGTGCAATGGGGTGAATTTGCAGCAGTTATGTAGATATATTGATTATAAGGGTGTAGATTTTTTTTTTTATCATCATTTATTGCTACTCCCTCTGTCTCATTTTTTGTTTGTTACCTGCCTGCATTTTTTTACCATTAAGTGTTGTGTTATTTAATTGTGTGTGCTTTGTGCCACAGCTAAGCAAGGGTTGGATGCGATGTGATCTATTTTTATTATTATTATTATTATTATATCATTGTGCAAAAACAAAATATCTCATGAGAAATGCTCTTGTGTGTGTGTGTGTGTGGTTAGGAGATCTCTTTATTATGAATTGTTGGAGTGGCAGTTACAAGGTTCTGCAGTCGTTAAGGTACACACATACATATATATTTTTTATCCACCAAGCAAGCATTTCACTTCATTTACTGTCATCGATTCAAAATGTAGTTGGTAAGCTAAGTAAAGTTTAGCAAGTTGTAGTGCGTCCATTCTTGAGGCAAGTGGACACTCATTAGTACCTGATATCTGTCTTTTGTATAATGGTAAAGATAGTTTTCTCCCACTAGTCATTGAGCAGTTGGTTTTTATGGCTATGCCTCTTCAGAGTACAAATATACCCTGAGTTTACCTTTAAGATGGATTACATATAAGTGAGTTAGGGAGAACGGTTGAAACAAAAAAATGTATCTAATGTCATGTAATCAAGTTAGGTATTCTTTTGTAGCGAGTGAGCCGGGTGAGACAGCTATTTTCTTGCGGCGTGAAGTGAGGTTTTATTTTGAGGTGCTGTGCTGGAGTGAGTGGCTGTCTTTCTTGTCTCTCTGTAGTGGTCATTTGTTGTGGTGAGTCAGTTCCCTTGAGCCAGTGTGGAAGGTAGGAGGGTGGCTGTGGTGTAGAGTGAGTGACAGCTACTAATACATCCTTATCCTATCTGATCCTATCCTATCCTATCCTATCTTGATCCTGCTTCCATACACTCCACCTACACAACATTACATTACCCTTCAATGTTGTAGTTGAACGCTGCTTGACTGAAGGGAAATAATTTGACTGCATTGAGTTGAAGCATTGAAATCCATCGAGTGAATCTCATTAATGATATCTTTTCACATGACATTTGATCGCTAGTTATCCCCGAGAATCCAAGTTTTAATGAGGCTACAACATATCCCTTTCCATATACACATTATTGCCATTCTTGTTATTCTTCTCATTCCTCTTTAACTCGTCTCTCCTCTGCAGATTATTGTACTCGATCCATGCAAATTATCTCTCCCTCAATCTTTTTATACCAATACATTACACACTTATCAGTACAGGTGGTGATGTTTTGTTCCCAGTCATCACCACCACCACCACCAGCTGCTGTCCTGCCTTGCCCCTCCCCACTGCCTGCTTCCTGTTAGTTTTGGTGGCCTAGCAGAAGGATTAGCTGTGTAGGAGAGGATGGCCAGGTGCCTTATCCTTATCCTTTCACTCTTGCAGAAAAAGAAAACTATTAATGATGATGTAGATGTTTATTTTTGTCATATATTTTGTTACCGTTAGCACATTGATATTTTGTTTTTGAAGTGGGCGTATATTTACCACTTGAAGTTCATATGGTTGCTCACGACAAATATTATTATTGGGAAGAGAATCTAGCTTGACATTATTTTCCCAGAATCCTCTTCCCTCTTGTATAAAGAAAAGACTATAAAGAAAGCCTGAGACAGTTCTCATTCTTTATATGTAAATAATATAGCATATATACATACATATATATATATATATAAATAGATATATACATATAGACCTAATTAATTTATATGTATGACTGAGCACAGAGTACATGTGAGATACTGTAATACGTAGCAATAAGTCGTGAGACCAACTTGTCCTGTGGTCCATCCCAGGCTGACCGACCAACACTCACCACTCTTGTTGGTGCTCAGTCCTGTGGTGGGCAGTGCAAGGCCAGTTGGTGAACCCATGTACAAAGCCTTCACAGCAACCAGTGCCCACCACACACACACACACGCAGACACACACGCAGACACACACGCACACGCACACACATTCCATGATTTTTGGAACACATTAGATTGAAGATAGTTATGGAAATGGACAACACAAGTTTCACTCAAATCTTGAATGTTACAATTAGGTGAGCACACACACACACACACACACACACACACACACACACACACACACACACACACACACACATGTTACCAGAAAGTTTTTCCAGAATGAAGGAGTTTAGAGAGTAGCGTTCCAGTGTTTCTAAGTAATATATAATTTTTCTATATAGGTTAAGGATTGATTCAAGTGTCTAAAGAAATATTTAGACAATTTTCAACAAACTATTTACAGCCCTAACACCACCACCACCACCACCACCACCACCACCACCACCACCACCACCACCACCACTACCACCACTACCACTACCACTACCAAAACCACATTCAAAGATCCATAGTAGAGTAAGGTGAATAATATTATAAACATGATTACAGTTTAGGAAAGTTCTCTTATGTTTTAGTCTATTTTTCTCCTAATAAAGAATATACTCCATGATGTGCCTTGTAACTGTTGCCTTTGATGTCTCTCTGCAGTGTATGTGTGTATGTGAGGAGCTGACATAAGCCGAGGAACAACATACAGATACACACACACACATGGAAGGAAGGAAAAGGTTAGTGTGTCTTGTCGTTGTTTTGTCCACCCGACTCTTTATCTCCATGATCAAGATCTCTGAGGTGGTACAGAAAGCTACATTATGTCTCTCTTTTACAGTAAGTTGTATCATTATTCTTGTGTATTTTCTGTCCTGTAACCTTTGTATTCATAACGGTAAATGTATACTCTTCCTTCTACCTATTTTCTTTATTTATCATATTTTTTACTAACTAACTATCTATGTCGGCTGTTATGCATCTCTCGTGTACTTCCTTCTTTAATCCGTATTCATTTTTATTTATTTATCATTTTTTCCTACGGGTTTATTTTCCGACTTATTTTTTCTTTCTCCAGAGTATTTTGTATCATTTATAATTTATATTCCACCTTCCCACATTTCACACTATTTATAATTCCAAGCAGCCTTCATATGTATACCATTTCATTTGCAAATACTATATGAATTCCATTGTTTTTCAGAATATCATCGTATTCCCTGCGCGTCGTATAAGGAGACCAAAAGGGACGGAGGGAGGGGTCTGGGAAGCCCCTCCTCTGTATTCTCTCATACGAAAAGACAAGCCACAGAGGAGGAGGAGAAAGTAATGTCTCGATCCCCGAGCCCTAATCACCTTTCCTTGGCTACCCGACTTTGATTAAGGGGGATATTAGCCGGGTAGATAGATAGATAGACGTTCATCTTCCACAAATGCTATATTTTTTTTATCTTTCACAAATGATCTAATCTTTCACGAATACTCTTAATAAAAAGACAACTTAAATAAAAATGTTCATTCCTTTTATTTTTTCCCGTGTAAATAAGGAGGAGGAGGAGACACAAGAGAACAGAAAATATTAAATAC
>JAPQNM010000023.1:5129453-5131953 GCA_029783475.1 Metacarcinus magister
ATCCTTCGTGGCTCTATTCTCTGAAGTTGAAGGACTGGACCAGCCACTTGCTATTGACGCCAGGAAAAAATGGCTATTAGTTAGTAAGTACAAAAAGTGGAAGAAAAAGGGTAATATTATACTCTACTCAAGAAAATAATGTAACTTGCTATTTTGAAAGGGATTAGTTAGTAGGTACAGTACATACAAGAAGGGGGGAGGGGGGGAAGTAATAATATGTAATAAATGAAGGAGTTAACTAATACAAAAACTAGCTAATGTAAAGGGTAATGAAAAATAAGGGTAATAAAAGAGATAATAAAGGACACACACACACACACACACACACACACACACACACACACACACACACACACACACACACACACACACACACACACACACACACCCACCTCGGCCCACAATAGGAGTCCACCCAGGGCAGGTTACATTAGTTCGCCACTTAAGTTGCCACCTGTAGAAGTGAGGAGACCGATTCATCACGCAGTAGTGGTCTAACAAAGCGATCTCCTTCTCCGCGTACAGACGTCTGGGGGGTGAGGAAGGTGTGACTTAGGGTGGGTGGGAGGCTGTCAGGGTGGGTGGGAGGCTGTCAGGGTGGGTGGGAGGCTGTCAGGGTGGGTGGGAGGCTGTCAGGGTGGGTGGGAGGCTGTCAGGGTGGGTGGGAGGCTGTCAGGGTGGGTGGGAGGCTGTCAGGGTGGGTGAGAGGCTGTCAGGGTGGGTGGGAGGCTGTCAGGGTGGGTGGGAGGCTGTCAGGGTGGGTGGGAGGCTGTCAGGGTGGGTGGGAGGCTGTTGAGGGTGGGTGGGAGGCTGTCAGGGTGGGTGGGAGGCTGTCAGGGTGGGTGGGAGGCTGTCAGGGTGGGTGGGAGGCTGTCAGGGTGGGTGGGAGGCTGTCAGGGTGGGTGGGAGGCTGTCAGGGTGGGTGGGAGGCTGTTGAGGGTGGTGGGTGGGAAGTAAATGTGATGTTAAATACGAATGTGGGAAGGTTAGGTTAGGTGTATGAATAAAGGAAGAAGGAAACGAACACTATACAGAAGACAGTAAGGAGCTAGTGTATAAGGTGTGTATAGAAGGGAGGGAGGAGGAAAGGGAAGGGTAGGTTGAGTAGAAACGAAGATGATGATGAAGAAGAATAAGAAGAAGAAGGGCTGAAGGAAGACAAAGAAAACAGGAAGGGAATCACTGACCTTCTCACAAGAATTCATAAAACGATTATGTCTGAAACGTGAGTGACTGATGACTTCCTACAGATTGTGGAGGGGAGGAGGAGGGAGGAGGAGGAGGAGGAGGAGGAGGAGGAGGCAAGAAAAACAGGCATGTTATATTAGAAGTTAATGAAGAATGCGTCTCGTTGAGGAAGACAAAAATCTATATATGAATTGAACGAAGGACGGAAAGAGAAAGGGAAAGAAGAAGAAGAATGCAATGAAGTAAGAAAATGTGTAGAACAGGATTAACAAGGACGTGACTTAGCATCGCAATTATGAACAGACAAAGAGAAACAGATAGATAGATAGATAGACAGATAGACATATAGATAAACAGGTAAAACAGATTAACACACACGAGAATATACACGTTAAGAGACCGACACAGACTACTACTACTACTACTACTACTACTACTACTACTACTACTACTACTACTACTACTACTACTACTCACTTTATAGCGGTATCAGCCACGTTGGAGAGTAAGGCTGAGAAGTCAAAAGAAGCAGCATGTGTTAGGCTTGGTCCCAGACACAGACCGACAACAACCAGCGCCACCAACCTGATACTAGCACGGGTCATGCTGAAAAGAAAAAATAAATAAATAAATAATAATTGTTAAAAGTTGAAATGAAAATAATATAGTAGTGGGTCATGCTGTTAAAATCGTGAAATGAAATGAAAATGATATAGTACTGAGAAAGAAAAAGAAAGAAAGAAAAAAAAAATGAAAATCCTGCCTGATTGGCTTCACAAACTGCATTTTCTTTTCTTGTAATCAGTATATGAAAATACTAACATAAGCTAGATAGATAAAGAGATAGATAGACATATATATATATTTTAATCGCTAACTTCTACTAAAGTTCACTAAGTTAAAAAGAACAAAAAAAACATCAATACATAATCACGCAATTTACATACTCATACTTACTCACACTCCCTCATACTTTGACTTACTCGAAGGGTGAACACAGCAGGCAGACAGGCAGGCAGACGGACAGGTAGACACACAGACAAAATACCAGGAGGATCAAATGAACAACCTTCCCCGTTCAATGTCCGAGGGTAACTGACGGCATCAACTAGGATAAACTAGGATAAAGTCATGAGGTTGAATACGTGGAAATAGAATAGACTATGTAATGCACTTAACACCAGTCGAAACTCCTAAGCCTCTCGCGTCTGTTCTCACCCTTATTAGTGTATCCATGTAGATTCCCGGGGTTATATGGCAGAGGCAAAGGGCAGTGGTGCAGATACAGTGTGTGTGTGTGTGTGTGTGTGTG
>JAPQNM010000023.1:5136953-5196953 GCA_029783475.1 Metacarcinus magister
TATAGTTTAAAAAGAGAGAAGAGAGGGAAGGAGAGTATGTGTAAGGGAGAGGAAAGTCTAATTAGATAGTTTTAAAGTAAAGAGAGGGAGGGGAGAATATGTTTAAGGGAGTGACTAGTGTAATACGATCATTAAAAAGAGAAAATGAAAAGGATTTAGAAAGTATATTGATAAAACAGAATACAATATTACTCTCATCACTTACTTAACCAACGATCCGGCAACACTCCCCAGAAGGCTACCGATGTTAAATGGTTTAGCCTGTGTGGGTGTTGGCATGGCAATCACCAGCATCACCACCACCACCACCGCTGCCATTATGCATCCCCTGTTGACCAGCATTCTGTAACGGGATTAAACACACAGTTAAACATTACCTTTTTTTCATCTCACACCTTCCCTCTGTATCTTATCTTCTTCCTCTTTTTATCATCCTTACGTGTTGTTGCTCCTGTATTTCCTGATGTTAATGTTACCACAAACACTTATAAAATCTAGCAAACTGGTCAGATTTATAAGGAAACAGTACAAGGAAGACATCTATAGGTAACACAATATAGATAGCTTAAATATAAAATGATAACTCACTAGTCTCATCAAATATAAAGGTGACATAACTTAAATAGAGAATGGTAACTCGCTCTTCTGATGAAATATAACATAGATAACTTAAATATAGAATGATAACTCACTCTGATAAATGAACACAGATAACAAAACAGAAAATAATACCAAAAAAAAAAAATTTCCTTAACTACCATAAATCATACAGGTGTTAATGAGGGAGATAAACACACCTGACATAACACATACTACAGGTGTACAGCCAATCAACACCTGCACAGATTACACTTACCTGTATACTGTAGAGGCACCTGTTCACTTGTGTTACCTGCGTGGAGTGAGGAGAGAACGCATCTGCAAGGGTTCATATACACTTTGACAGTAGGAAAATTTTTATGTAGTAACTGTTTTGTGCTTTGTATAAAAAGACGTACACCCTTTCATTACATCCTTTGGGAGTAAAGTCGAGAGTCATGCTGTTGTACGTCGCGTTGCAACCTTTATGGAACCAGTGACAGTGCCGGGTGTGTGTGTCTGTGTGTCTGTGTGTGTGTGTAACAGAGAGAGAGAGAGAGAGAGAGAGAGGGAGAGAGAGCAGGAAAACCCTGCGGGACACTCAACTAACTCTCTCTCTCTCATCATATGGGTTTTCTCGTTATACTCGGAAAAAAATAATGTAGATGTGTGTGTGTGTGTGTGTGTGTGTGTGTGTGTGTGTGTGTGTGTGTGTGTGTGTGTGTGTGTGTGTGTGTGTGTGTGTGTGTGTGTGTGTGTGTGTGTGTGTGTGTGTGTGTGTGTAAAGCGAATGCAGGTATACATGCCGCACATACACACACACACACACACACACACACACACACACACACACACACACACACACACACACACACACACACACACCATAGCAACATATAAATATTCATAATGACAGTTGTAGAGTTTTATTAGGTCTATCAGATGCTGCAATGATATTTCCAAAATGAAACCGTATATTTTTACAAATACATAATTTCCTCCTCATTTTCTCGAAAGCTATTAGAGATATTGGAAATATCATTGCAGCATCTGATACACCTAATTAAACTGTACAACTGTCATTATGAATATTTGTTCTGTGACTAATAATTACGCAGTAAAATGCAACCGTATATTTATATAAACTCATGAATTTCCTTCTAATTTTCTCGAAAGCTATTAGAGATATTGGAAATATCATTGCAGCATCTGATAGACCTAATTAAACTGTACAACTGTGATTAGGAATATTTGTTCTATGACTGATAATTACACAGTAAAATGAAACTGTATATTTATATAAAAACATGACTTTCCTTCTAATTTTCTCGAAAGCTATTAGAGATATTTGAAATATCATTGCAGCATCTGATACATCTAATTAAACTGTACAACTGTGATTATGAATATTTGTTCTATGACTAATAATTACGCAGTAAAATGCAACCGTATATTTATATAAAAACATGATTTTCCTCCTCATTTTCTCGAAAGCTATTAGAGATATTGGAAATATCATTGCAGCATCTGATAGACCTAATTAAACTCTACAACTGTCATTATAAATATTTGTTCTATGACTAATAATTATGCAATAAAATGAAACTTAATTTTTATATAAAAACATGACTTTCCTCCTCATTTTCTCGAAAGCTATTAAAGATATTGGAAATATCAATGCAGCATCTGATACACCTAATTAAACTGTACAACTGTCATTATGAATATTGTTCTATGACTAATAATTACGCAGTAAAATGAAACTTAATATTTATATAAAAACATGACTTTCCTCCTCATTTTCCCGAAAGCTATTAGACATATTGGTAATATTATTGCAGCATCTGATAGACCTAATTAAACTTTAAAACTGATATTATGAATATTTGTTCTATGACTAATAATTACGCAGTAAAATTAAACTTAATATTTATTTAAAAACATGACTTTCCTCCTAATTTTCTCGAAAGCTATTAGAGATATTGGAAATATCATTGCAGCATCTGATACACCTAATTAAACTGTACAACTGATATTATGAATATTTGTTCTATGGCTAATAATTATGCAGTAAAATGAAACTTAATATTTATATAAAAACGACTTTCCTCCTCATTTTCTCGAAAGCTATTAGAGATATTGGAAATATCATTACAGCATCTGATACACCTAATTAAATTGTACAACTCTCATTATGAATATTGTTCTATGACTAATAATTACGCAGTAAAATGAAACTTAATATTTATATAAAAACATGACTTTCCTCCTCATTTTCCCGAAAGCTATTAGAAATATTGGAAATATCATTGCAGCATCTGATACACCTAATTAAACTGTACAACTGTAATTATGAATATTTGTTTTATGACTAATAATTACGCAGTAAAATGAAACTTAATATTTATATAAAAACATGACTTTCCTCCTCATTTTCCCGAAAGCTATTAGAGATATTGGAAATATCATTGCAGCATCTGATACACCTAATATAACTGTACAACTGTCATTATGAATATTTGTTCTATGAATAATAATTACGCAGTAAAATGAAACTTAATATTTATATATAAACATGACTTTCCTCCTCATTTTCCCGAAAACTATTAGAGATATTGGTAATATCATTGCAGCATCTGATACACCTAATTAAACTGTCAAACTGATATTATGAATATTTGTTCTATGACAAATAATTACGCAGTAAAATTAAACTTAATATTTATTTAAAAACATGACTTTCCTCCTAATTTTCTCGAAAGCTATTAGAGATATTGGAAATATCATTGCAGCATCTGATACACCTAATTAAACTGTACAACTGATATTATGAATATTTTTTCTATGGCTCATAATTACGCAATAAAATGAAACTTAATATTTATATAAAAACGACTTTCCTCCTCATTTTTCTCGAAAGCTATTAGAGATATTGGAAATATCATTGCAGCATCTGATACACCTAATTAAACTGTACAACTGTCATTATGAATATTTGTTCTATGACTAATAATTACGCAGTAAAATGAAACTTAATATTTATATATAAACATGACTTTCCTCCTCATTTTCCCGAAAGCTATTAGAGATATTAATAATATTATTGCAGCATCTGATATACCTAATTAAACTTTAAAACTGATATTATGAATATTTTTTCTATGACTAATAATTACGCAGTAAAATTAAACTTAATATTTATTTAAAAACATGACTTTCCTCCTAATTTTCTCGAAAGCTATTAGAGATATTGGAAATATCATTGCAGCATCTGATACACCTAATTAAACTGTACAACTGATATTATGAATATTTTTTCCATGGCTAATAATTATGCAGTAAAATGAAACTTAATATTTATATAAAAACGACTTTCCTCCTCATTTTCTCGAAAGCTATTAGAGATATTGGAAATATCATTGCAGCATCTGATACACCTAATTAAACTGTACAACTGTACTTATGAATATTTGTTCTATGACTAATAATTTACGCAGTAAAATGAAACTTAATTTTTATATAAAAACATGACTTTCCTCCTCATTTTCTCGAAAGCTATTAGAGATATTTGAAATATTATTGCAGCATCTGATAGACCTAATTAAAATCTACTACTGTCATTATGAATATTTTCAGTAGTACTAATAAATACTGAATTTTACTTTTTTTTAAATTACTTTCTTCTTCGTTTTCTCGAAAGCTATTAGAGATATTGGAAATATCATTGCATCATCTGATACACCTAATTCAACTGTACAACTGATATTATGAATATTTGTTCTATGACTAATAATTACGCAGTAAAATAAAACCGTATTTTTATATAAAAACATGACTTTCCTCGTCATTTTTTGAAAGCTATTAGAGATATTGGAAATATCATTGCAGCATCTGATACACCTAATTAAACTGTACACCTGTAATTATGAATATTTGTTTTATGACTAATGATTACGCAGTAAAATGAAACTTAATATTTATATAAAATCATGAATTTCCTCTTCATTTTCTCGAAAGCTATTAGAGATATTGGAAATATCATTGCAGCATCTGATAGACCTAATTAAACTGTAAAACTGAAATTATGAATATTTGTTCTATGACTAATAATTACGCAGTAAAATGAAACTTAATATTTATATAAAAACATGACTTTCCTCCTCATTTTCCCGAAAGCTATTAGAGATATTGGAAATATCATTGCAGCATCTGATACACCTAATATAACTGTACAACTGTCATTATGAATATTTGTTCTATGAATAATAATTACGCAGTAAAATGAAACTTAATATTTATATATAAACATGACTTTCCTCCTCATTTTCCCGAAAGCTATTAGAGATATTGGTAATATCATTGCAGCATCTGATACACCTAATTATACTGTAAAACTGATATTATGAATATTTGTTCTATGACTAATAATTACGCAGTAAAATTAAACTTAATATTTATTTAAAAACATGACTTTCCTCCTAATTTTCTCGAAAGCTATTAGAGATATTGGAAATATCATTGCAGCATCTGATACACCTAATTAAACTGTACAACTGATATTATGAATATTTGTTCTATGGCTAATAATTACGCAGTAAAATGAAACTTAATATTTATATAAAAACGAGTTTCCTCCTCATTTTCTCGAAAGCTATTAGAGATATTGGAAATATCATTGCAGCATCTGATACACCTAATTAAACTGTACAACTGATATTATGAATATTTTTTCTATGGCTCATAATTACGCAATAAAATGAAACTTAATATTTATATAAAAACGACTTTCCTCCTCATTTTTTCGAAAGCTATTAGAGATATTGGAAATATCATTGCAGCATCTGATACACCTAATTAAACTGTACAACTGTCATTATGAATATTTGTTCTATGACTAATAATTACGCAGTAAAATGAAACTTAATATTTATATATAAACATGACTTTCCTCCTCATTTTCCCGAAAGCTATTAGAGATATTGGTAATATTATTGCAGCATCTGATAGACCTAATTAAACTTTAAAACTGATATTATGAATATTTTTTCTATGACTAATAATTACGCAGTAAAATTAAACTTAATATTTTATTTAAAAACATGACTTTCCTCCTAATTTTCTCGAAAGCTATTAGAGATATTGGAAATATCATTGCAGCATCTGATACACCTAATTAAACTGTACAACTGATATTATGAATATTTGTTCTATGGCTAATAATTATGCAGTAAAATGAAACTTAATATTTATATAAAAACGACTTTCCTCCTCATTTTCTCGAAAGCTATTAGAGATATTGGAAATATCATTGCAGCATCTGATACACCTAATTAAACTGTACAACTGTACTTATGAATATTTGTTCTATGACTAATAATTTTGCAGTAAAATGAAACTTAATTTTTATATAAAAACATGACTTTCCTCCTCATTTTCTCGAAAGCTATTAGAGATATTTGAAATATTATTGCAGCATCTGATAGACCTAATTAAAATCTACTACTGTCATTATGAATATTTTCACTAGTACTAATAAATACTGAATTTTGCTTTTTTTAAATTACTTTGTTCCTCGTTTTCTCGAAAGCTATTAGAGATATTGGAAATATCATTGCATCATCTGATACACCTAATTCAACTGTACAACTGATATTATGAATATTTGTTCTATGACTAATAATTACGCAGTAAAATAAAACCGTATTTTTATATAAAAACATGACTTTCCTCGTCATTTTTTTGAAAGCTATTAGAGATATTGGAAATATAATTGCAGCATCTGATACACCTAATTAAACTGTACAACTGTAATTATGAATATTTGTTTTATGACTAATAATTACGCAGTAAAATGAAACTTAATATTTATATAAAAACATGAATTTCCTCTTCATTTTCTCGAAAGCTATTAGAGATATTGGAAATATCATTGCAGCATCTGATAGACCTAATTAAACTGTAAAACTGAAATTATGAATATTTGTTCTATGACTAATAATTACGCAGTAAAATGAAACTTAATATTTATATAAAAACATGACTTTCCTCCTCATTTTCCCGAAAGCTATTAGAGATATTGGAAATATCATTGCAGCATCTGATACACCTAATATAACTGTACAACTGTCATTATGAATATTTGTTCTATGAATAATAATTACGCAGTAAAATGAAACTTAATATTTATATATAAACATGACTTTCCTCCTCATTTTCCCGAAAGCTATTAGAGATATTGGTAATATCATTGCAGCATCTGATACACCTAATTAAACTGTACAACTGATATTATGAATATTTGTTCTATGACTAATAATTACGCAGTAAAATTAAACTTAATATTTATTTAAAAACATGACTTTCCTCCTAATTTTCTCGAAAGCTATTAGAGATATTGGAAATATCATTGCAGCATCTGATACACCTAATTAAACTGTACAACTGATATTATGAATATTTGTTCTATGACTAATAATTACGCAGTAAAATGAAACTTAATATTTATATAAAAACGAGTTTCCTCCTCATTTTCTCGAAAGCTATTAGAGATATTGGAAATATCATTGCAGCATCTGATACACCTAATTAAACTGTACAACTGATATTATGAATATTTGTTTTATGGCTCATAATTACGCAGTAAAATGAAACTTAATATTTATATAAAAACGACTTTCCTCCTCATTTTTTCGAAAGCTATTAGAGATATTGGAAATATCATTGCAGCATCTGATACACCTAATTAAACTGTACAACTGTCATTATGAATATTTGTTCTATGACTAATAATTACGCAGTAAAATGAAACTTAATATTTATATATAAACATGACTTTCCTCCTCATTTTCCCGAAAGCTATTAGAGATATTGGTAATATTATTGCAGCATCTGATAGACCTAATTAAACTTTAAAACTGATATTATGAATATTTTGTTTCTATGACTAATAATTACGCAGTAAAATTAAACTTAATATTTATTTTAAAAACATGACTTTCCTCCTAATTTTCTCGAAAGCTATTAGAGATATTGGAAATATCATTGCAGCATCTGATACACCTAATTAAACTGTACAACTGATATTATGAATATTTGTTCTATGGCTAATAATTATGCAGTAAAATGAAACTTAATATTTATATAAAAACGACTTTCCTCCTCATTTTCTCGAAAGCTATTAGAGATATTGGAAATATCATTGCAGCATCTGATACACCTAATTAAACTGTACAACTGTACTTATGAATATTTGTTCTATGACTAATAATTTTGCAGTAAAATGAAACTTAATTTTTATATAAAAACATGACTTTCCTCCTCATTTTCTCGAAAGCTATTAGAGATATTTGAAATATTATTGCAGCATCTGATAGACCTAATTAAAATCTACTACTGTCATTATGAATATTTTCACTAGTACTAATAAATACTGAATTTTGCTTTTTTTAAAATTACTTTCTTCCTCGTTTTCTCGAAAGCTATTAGAGATATTGGAAATATCATTGCATCATCTGATACACCTAATTCAACTGTACAACTGATATTATGAATATTTGTTCTATGACTAATAATTACGCAGTAAAATAAAACCGTATTTTTATATAAAAACATGACTTTCCTCGTCATTTTTTTGAAAGCTATTAGAGATATTGGAAATATCATTGCAGCATCTGATACACCTAATTAAACTGTACAACTGTAATTATGAATATTTGTTTTATGACTAATAATTACGCAGTAAAATGAAACTTAATATTTATATAAAATCATGAATTTCCTCTTCATTTTCTCGAAAGCTATTAGAGATATTGGAAATATCATTGCAGCATCTGATAGACCTAATTAAACTGTAAAACTGAAATTATGAATATTTGTTCTATGACTAATAATTACGCAGTAAAATGAAACTTAATATTTATATAAAAACATGACTTTCCTCCTCATTTTCCCGAAAGCTATTAGAGATATTGGAAATATCATTGCAGCATCTGATACACCTAATATAACTGTACAACTGTCATTATGAACATTTGTTCTATGACTAATAATTACGCAGTAAAATGAAACTTAATATTTATATAAAACATGACTTTCCTCCTCATTTTCCCGAAAGCTATTAGAGATATTGGATATATCATTGCAGCATCTGATACACTTAATTATACTGTACAACTGATATTATGAATATTTGTTCTATGACTAATAATTACGCAGTAAAATTAAACTTAATATTTATTTAAAAACATGACTTTCCTCCTCATTTTCTCGAAAGCTATTAGAGATATTGGAAATATCATTGCAGCATCTGATACACCTAATTAAACTGTACAACTGATATTATGAATATTTGTTCTATGACTAATAATTACGCAGTAAAATGAAACTTAATATTTATATAAAAACGAGTTTCCTCCTCATTTTTCGAAAGCTATTAGAGATATTGGAAATATCATTTGCAGCATCTGATACACCTAATTAAACTGTACAACTGATATTATGAATATTTTTTCTATGGCTCATAATTACGCAATAAAATGAAACTTAATATTTATATAAAAACGACTTTCCTCCTCATTTTTTCGAAAGCTATTAGAGATATTGGAAATATCATTGCAGCATCTGATACACCTAATTAAACTGTACAACTGTCATTATGAATATTTGTTCTATGACTAATAATTACGCAGTAAAATGAAACTTAATATTTATATATAAACATGACTTTCCTCCTCATTTTCCCGAAAGCTATTAGAGATATTGATAATATTATTGCAGCATCTGATATACCTAATTAAACTTTAAAACTGATATTATGAATATTTTTTCTATGACTAATAATTACGCAGTAAAATTAAATTTAATATTTTTTTAAAAACATGACTTTCCTCCTAATTTTCTCGAAAGCTATTAGAGATATTGGAAATATCATTGCAGCATCTGATACACCTAATTAAACTGTACAACTGATATTATGAATATTTGTTCTATGGCTAATAATTATGCAGTAAAATGAAACTTAATATTTATATAAAAACGACTTTCCTCCTCATTTTCTCGAAAGCTATTAGAGATATTGGAAATATCATTGCAGCATCTGATACACCTAATTAAACTGTACAACTGTACTTATGAATATTTGTTCTATGACTAATAATTTTGCAGTAAAATGAAACTTAATTTTTATATAAAAACATGACTTTCCTCCTCATTTTCTCGAAAGCTATTAGAGATATTTGAAATATTATTGCAGCATCTGATAGACCTAATTAAAATCTACTACTGTCATTATGAATATTTTCACTAGTACTAATAAATACTGAATTTTGCTTTTTTTAAAATTACTTTCTTCCTCGTTTTCTCGAAAGCTATTAGAGATATTGGAAATATCATTGCATCATCTGATACACCTAATTCAACTGTACAACTGATATTATGAATATTTGTTCTATGACTAATAATTACGCAGTAAAATAAAACCGTATTTTTATATAAAAACATGACTTTCCTCGTCATTTTTTTGAAAGCTATTAGAGATATTGGAAATATCATTGCAGCATCTGATACACCTAATTAAACTGTACAACTGTAATTATGAATATTTGTTTTATGACTAATAATTACGCAGTAAAATGAAACTTAATATTTATATAAAATCATGAATTTCCTCTTCATTTTCTTGAAAGCTATTAGAGATATTGGAAATATCATTGCAGCATCTGATAGACCTAATTAAACTGTAAAACTGAAATTATGAATATTTGTTCTATGACTAATAATTACGCAGTAAAATGAAACTTAATATTTATATAAAAACATGACTTTCCTCCTCATTTTCCCGAAAGCTATTAGAGATATTGGAAATATCATTGCAGCATCTGATACACCTAATATAACTGTACAACTGTCATTATGAATATTTGTTCTATGAATAATAATTACGCAGTAAAATGAAACTTAATATTTATATATAAACATGACTTTCCTCCTCATTTTCCCGAAAGCTATTAGAGATATTGGTAATATCATTGCAGCATCTGATACACTTAATTATACTGTAAAACTGATATTATGAATTTTTGTTCTATGACTAATAATTACGCAGTAAAATTAAACTTAATATTTATTTAAAAACATGACTTTCCTCCTAATTTTCTCGAAAGCTATTAGAGATATTGGAAATATCATTGCAGCATCTGATACACCTAATTAAACTGTACAACTGATATTATGAATATTTGTTCTATGGCTAATAATTACGCAGTAAAATGAAACTTAATATTTATATAAAAACGAGTTTCCTCCTCATTTTTTCGAAAGCTATTAGAGATATTGGAAATATCATTGCAGCATCTGATACACCTAATTAAATTGTACAACTTTCCTTATGAATATTTGTTTTATGACTAATAATTACGCAGTAAAATGAAACTATATATTTATATAAAAACATGACATTCCTCCATTTTCTCGAAAGCTATTAGAGATATTGGAAATATCATTGCAGCATCTGATACACCTAATTCAACTGTACAACTGATATTATGAATATTTTTTTCTATGACTAATAATTACGCAGTAAAATAAAACCGTATTTTTATATAAAAACATGACTTTGCCTTGTCATTTTCTCGAAAGCTATTTGAGATATTGGAAATATAATTGCAGCATCTGATACACCTAATTAAACTGTACAACTGATATTATGAATATTTGTTCTATGACTAATAATTACGCAGTAAAATGAAACTTAATATTTATATAAAAACATGACTTTCCTCCTCATTTTCTCGAAAGCTATTAGAGATATTGGAAATATCATTGCAGCATCTGAATATATACTCTAAGCTTATTATTATATTCGTTTTGATTTGAAATGTGTTACAATACACCTCCCTTCCCTCTGTGTAACCCCCCTACTAAGACTGGCAGGGGGGAGGGGGTTAGTGGAGTGGGAGTGAGGTTAGGTCACGTGATATGACCTGACCTCCACCTAGTGTCCCTTTGCCCCCTTCCCCAACCCCCCTTTGCTCCATGTTTGACCTCTTGTTAGTGAACCATAACTTTGATGTCAAAATGATGATGATGATGATAATGATGATGATGATGATGATACAGCAAATACAGCCAAGAAAGTTAAAGAGTGAAGAAAAAGTTAGAGAGAGAGAGAGAGAGAGAGAGAGAGAGAGAGAGAGAGAGAGAGAGAGAGAGAGAGAGAGAGAGAGAGAGAGAGAGAGAGAGAGAGAGAGAGAGCTTTCTTCTTTGATAATCTCATCTCTGTAACTATTTTCAAACCTCATATATATACATTTCAAAATAAAAACAGAATCAACGTAACAAGAATGAACCTACCAAGTTTGAATCAGCATCACATATTTACACATATATATACACATCATAACACTTGTAAATATAAATAATAATAAACACGACCATCCTCAATTTAATATTAAAACGAATATTGCGATACACATATTCATTCATAGATAAATTAATAATAATACTCATTAAATTGCAGCTGATATATCAATTGTGGTGTAATAATAATAATAATAATGATGATGATGATGATGCAAATATTTAACGAATGCGAAAGAAAGAAATAAGGTTGATAAAAGCGATGCATATACAAATCCACTGATAACTCAAGCGTGCAAAGGATGAGGAGGGGAAAGATAATAAAAGAGAGAGAGAGAGAGAGAGAGAGAGAGAGAGAGAGAGAGAGAGAGAGAGAGAGAGAGAGAGAGAGAGAGAGAGAGAGAGAGAGAGAGAGAGAGAGAGAGAGAAGTGAATGTGTTGAAAGATAATAATAGTAAAGACTGGAATATTATAACAAAGAAAAGAGGAGAGTGAAAGAACACCTAGATATATATAGAGAGAGAGAAGAAAAAAAACCACCAGTAAATATATATATAAATAAAAGAATGAAATCATATGAGAAAAAAATAAAATACAGTTGATCAAGTGAAGAAGGATAAAGGAAAAAAAAATAGTTTCAAAATATAAGACAAAACCGTAAAGAAAACGAGGAATCCCAAAGAAAACGAGAAATCCCAAAGACAATACTTACAAAGAATAATTGGAAGGAATGAAGAAATATTATGAGGATGATGAGAGAGAGAGAGAGAGAGAGAGAGAGAGAGAGAGAGAGAGAGAGAGAGAGAGAGAGAGAGAGAGAGAGAGAGAGAGAGAGAGAGAGAGAGAGAGAACTGATTTGATGTTATATGAAATTAGGTCACATGAGTAGGAGGAGGAGGCGAAGAGGAAGAAGAAGAAGAGGAAAGAGGAGGTGAACGAGTTTCCTTCGTGTTGTGAAAGGAAAAGTTAATCCTTTTTCTCCTTTCTTCGTGGAAATAAATAACCCAGAGAGAGAGAGAGAGAGAGAGAGAGAGAGAGAGAGAGAGAGAGAGAGAGAGAGAGAGAGATACAGACAGACAAATATATTCACCTTCACCCCTCACACCTATCCATGACCCTCCACCCCCGCCCCTCCCTTCCAAAATTTCCCTCTTTCCCAAAACAGGACAACATCGTTTAATTTTATATAAACGACTGGGAGGGGAAAAAAAAATCATATCTTTTCTTTAATCAAAAATTATTTCGCGTTAGTTTCCTTATTATTTTAACTGTCATCTTTTCCATGACATGTTTTCTCTTACCTTCAAATTAATAAAAAAAGAAAAGAAAAGAGAAGAAATAAAAACAGAAGAAAAACGATTATAATTATATATATTTATTGTATATAATTATTTAACAGAATCATAATTAGAAAAAAACATAAACGAATTGTCATTATTAATATATTTTTTTCTAACATAGTTTTTTTTTAATATTACAATAAATTTATCGTGTTCAAATAAATTCTCAAGGTCAAAAAATATATAAGTGGGAAAAAAATAGATAGTTGTTAATAGTCTCGTTTCCGCTACCAGATGATGCTCACTTGTTTTGGAGGCTAGCAGGTGAGCCTCCTCCTTGCCCTTGGCTCCTCTTCTTCCTCTTGTCCTTGTTCATCTTCTTCCACTTACTGTTGTTGTTGTTGTGGTTGTTGTTGTTGTTATTATTACTATTATCATTACTACTACTACTACTACTAATGATAATAATAATAATAATAATAATAATAATAATAATAATAATAATAATGATAATAATACCCAAAGAGTGAAAGGAAGTGAGAGAGAGAGAGAAAAAAAAAAAAATAAATAAATAATCTTAATGTAAAAAAAATAAATAAATAAAAAAAATACCTGAGCTACTTAAGAAAAAAATAATGAGACGTTTGAATGCGATAAGAAAATAATACATTGGTGTTTGAATATTAACGTTGATTGAAGTTACGTAGTGGTGATAGTGAGGAAGAGAATGTTACGTACGCCAGCTCACTAAATATATTAATCCTATACTTATCTATTTATTTATCTATTTATTTATTGATTGATTTATTTGATCTATTCCGTTAATATCTTTTCTTCTTATCAGTAAAAAAAAAAATAATAAATGAAAGAAAAGCATATATCTATAAGTAATATAATAATAATAATAATAATAATAATAATAATAATAATAACAAGATAGATGAAATAAAGAGGAATCAGAGCAACAAGAAAAGCAGAAGAACAGAAGAAAAGACAAAGGAGAAGAAGAAGAAGAAGAAAAAAAAAATATGAAGACGAAAGTGAATCAAACCAGTCTTTCCATCCTCTCCACATGTCCAACGGTGTCACAACTACAACACCACCACCACCACCAACACCAACACACCCTCATACAGAACACATTGGATCATTTACCCCAATCCCTGCATCTTCCTCATAACCTGAAGGAGGAAGGGGCAAAGATCAACAAGAAATTGAACTAAAGACCCTTCAGACGCCCCTTCCCCCCTGACAGGTGAGAGGAGAAGGGCGGAGAAGGGCGGGAAAGGGCTGTTGACCTTGTTTGGGGTTGATTTTCCCGGTCATGGTCGGTAAGGTTGGTAGGCTGAAGGGAATGTATATATAGGTATCACTGCTTACTTCCTTCACAGTCAGTGGTTGTCAGCAGGTCTTCGTCAGCACTTCCTCATCAACACTTCCTTCTTCAGTCAGCATGATTGGTGTAGGTGATGGTGATGATGTTAAGTTCCTGGGTCTCTTTTCCTTTTCTTTCTATCTCTTTCTCTATCTATCTATCTGTTTATCTCTCTTTCTCTGTCTGTCTGGCTGGCTGGCTGGCTGGCTGTCTGTCTCTTTGTGTGTCTGTCTATCTATTTACCTCCTCACAACACAAATATTTATCTCTATACACACCTTGGCTTATATCAAGAACACCTGACCAGTCTTACCTGTAGTTAATTAGGTGGTAAGTCAGGCAGGTGAGACAGGCGTTAAGAGACAGTTAAGTTTTGAGGTGAGCAAAGGGGTAGTGTTATAAAGTCTTAAAAACAGGTGGTAAGAATTTGTTGTATTATTATTATTATTATTATTATTATTATTATTATTATTATTATTTTTTTGTTTTTTTTGTACAATCTCTTTCTCTCCTTATAGTTAGATATGTGTTTGTTTGTTTGTTTGTTTGTTTGTTTTGTTTGGACAGGTGTGTAGTAGATTAAGAGATGATTTAATTTTTTCTATTTTCTTTGTTTTATTGATGTATATATTTTTCTTTCTTCTCGATGTTCTTGCGTTTTATTTTATTTTTATTTTTATTTATCCTTATGATTCTTTCTTTCTTTATTCATTTTTTTTAACCTTCATGTTGTGTTCTTTGAAAGCGAGTTTATCATCAGACTTTTATTTTCTTTTGTATTTTATCTCTACATTTTTAGTTCTATCTTTATATTTTCTTTTTCTATTTCTTATACGACGTCAGTTTCCGGTTTTCTTTCCTTTCACTTCGTTGATTCATGGTTTATATTCCTTGCATGAAAGAAATAGTTAGTGTTCGCAATGTGTGGGAACAAATTTAAACTCTTGCATAGTATAGTGTCTGTCTCTCTGCCTATCTATCTACCTAACAATTTATCTAAGTATATATCTCTGTGTATCAATTTAATCATTTCCACCACGCAATACACCCTATCACCCCTCACACACACACACACACACACACACACCACACACACACACACACACACACACTACTATTATCATTATTATTATCATTATTACACACACCAACATTCACACCCCATATTTTTCCCTCTTGCAGAAGGTGATCCTCCTGGTGGTGGTGGCAGCAGCAGCAGCAGCCCCACAAAGGTACCAACCACAGCCTACCTACAAACCCACTGGCCCTTACATCCCCATCCTTGTGGACGAGCGGGAGGGTCCTTACGCTGACGGCACCTACAGCTTCAACTTCGAGACTGCCAATGGGATCGTCAGGCAGGAACAGGGCTACCCAAAAGGACCTGAAGGCGCTGTAGTGTCCCAAGGAGGCTGGTCGTGAGTATTGGTGACTTTAGTGCATCGTAAGGGTTAGTAAGGGGTAGAAATGTAGTGTGTAAGGCGTAGTGAATGTAATGTTGGCTGGGTGTGTCTAGTGAAGATGTCTTGGTTATAAAACTTATGCGTAAACAAACAAAGTTAAATATACATAGGAATACAATGCCGGCCAGTGAGGTAAGATGTCTTTCAGTGACACTTGGGTGGAAGTCTTGTACACATTATTAAGTCTCAGTGAGCTTCAGTTAACCTTAGTAAAGCTTCTAAAACTGGCAGTAAGTCTTGTATACACCTCAGCAAGTCTCAGCCTCACTCTAATAGACTGAACAGCGGGAGAGAAGAATCATTGTACAAGAAGCTGCATCTCTTAATCAATCTTGTGTGTTAAGCTCGGCCATAAATCTTGCCCTTGCTAGTTTTGGGCACAGCGGCCCCACCCTAGCAGCAGGAGAGCCAGGATCATTTAATTATTTGAGGGGCGAGGGTAGGAAAGGGCGTGTAGTGTGGGCGGTGTAGGTGGAGAAGGAATAGGAGTAACTTTAGGGCGGTGGTGTGAGTGGAGGACAAAGAGATAAAGGTGAGGGAAATAAATAAGTGTACAAGGGGAAAAAATGGAAAGGGTAAAGGGTAGAGGAAGGAAGGAAGGAAGGAAGGAAGGGGATCAGACCAATGTAAATAAACAAATAAGATTAGTTAGGTGGAGGCGTGGGTGGACATGGAGAGGGACAGTAAAAACAGGGTGGAGGCAGGGAGGGAGGTGAGGGTGGAACACATTGACCAAACATATATTTACAACTCTCCTCCTCCCCCTCCATCATCATCATCAGCTTCACCTTCCCTGACGGCACCCCTGCTGTCGTTTCCTTCGTGGCTGATGAGGATGGGTACAGGCCAGTGTCAAACCTTATCCCCACACCCCACCCACTTCCCGCCCACGCTATTGAACAGATTGAGTTCGCTCGCCGCAACCCAACCCCTGACTACCGTTCTGCCTACCGTCCCTAGATGCCGCCCACCACCACACCAACGCCTTCTTCACCCCCTCCTTCAGAAATCACTCACTCCACCTGGGACGGAAATACGAAAAATATGTAAACTGTTTTCCTCCTTCTCCTCTTCCTTCCTCCTCCTTCCTCCTCTTTTCTCCTCTTATATTTTTATTTAATTTATACCTGTGTTAGTTACCTTACCTGTGTATATATATATATTGAAGTCGCATGCGGCACACGTGTTCTATATTTCCTAATGAAGCAATGAGAAAATTATAACGGTGATTATTTTACTCTATCCTCCCAGCAGTAGTTGTAGTAGTAGTAGTAGTAGTAGTAGTAGTTATTATTATTATTATTATTAGTTGTTGTAGTTGAAGCATTATTATTATTATTGTTGATATTATTATTATTAGTATTAGTATTAGTAACAGCAAGAAGTTAAAGAAGAAGAAGAAGAAATGGAAGACAATAATTACGTTCAGAAAAATGAAGATATATAATGAAGACGAATAAGACAAAGTAAAACATAATAACTATATATATAAAAGAGAGAGAAAGAAAGATAGAAAGAGAATGACAACAATATTAAAGAGAAGTGATAGAAATAGTGATAAAGATGAGAATTAATGTTAAAAGGCGAAGAAAAGGATAGTATAAAATATAATAAAGCAGTTGATAATAGGAAAAGGAAGAACTCAGGATTTCGTGATAAAGATGGAGTAAGAGAAATACTGAGAAAAATATACAATGTAAGAAAAGATGAAAGAGAGAGAGAGAAAAAAAAAAGTAAGAGAAAGAGACAATGATTAAGAAGATACAAATTTAATCATAATGAATTTTTTTTTTTTTTGTTTAACTTTAATAAGAAAAAATCACAAAAAGGCGAAGAAAAAAAAATAAATGCATGAAAATTAATCAAAACAAAATGAAACTCAAAAAAACATACACCATAAATTTTTGAAAAACCACCAAGGCCAAAAAAAAATAAAAATAAAAATAAATAAATAAAATTAAACCCAAAACAAAAACAAGAATTAAAAAAAAAAAAACGAAAAGAAAGAAAAAAGAAAGAAAAAGAAAATGGAAGATTCGCTCTCAACATATAGACACATATCACACAAAAATATATATTATCAAAAATCGTGAGGATCGTGTCTTTTGGGTCATGTACACCCCGCCCCCCCCCAACCACCCCCCATCCAAAAAAAACCGGGTCAAGAGAGGTTAGGTCAGGAGACGGGGGGGGGGTAAGAATGGAGGTCAGTGGAGGAGGAAAACAGGTGAATGGAGCGAAGGAGAGAAGGCAAGTGAGAGGGAAAGGAGGGGGAAGGGAAAGGAGGGAGGGAAGGGAGGGTGAGTGGGAGGAGGGAGAGAGGTTGGGAGGAGGGAAAGGAGGGAGTGACTGTGGGAGGAGGGAGGAGGGAAGGGAAGGGAAGGGGAGGGAAGAGGAGGGAAGGGGAGGGAAAGGAGGGAGGGAAGGGGAGGGAAAGGAGGGAGGGATTGTGGGAGGAACGAAAACTTGTATATAATTGGTGTCTAATATTTTGAACATGTGTGATAAGAGAGAGAGAGAGAGAGAGAGAGAGAGAGAGAGAGAGAGAGAGAGAGAGAGAGAGAGAGAGAGAGAGAGAGAGGGGGGGGGGAGGACAAACAGACAGACAGACAGACAAAAAATCCAGAGACAAAGACAGGTGAACAAACAAATAAACAAACAAACACAATAATAAAATAAATAAATAAATAAATAAATGAATAAATAAACAAAACAAAAAAAGATAAAGAACAAACAACCAATCAAATAAAACAAAACAAAACACACTTACACACACACACACACACACACACACACACACCACACACACACACACACACACACACACACACACACACACACACAACATAACGTTTGACAATAATAATAAAGGAAGAAAAAAAAACAAAACAAGGACACAAAATCCGTGACGAGAGAGAGAGAGAGAGAGAGAGAGAGAGAGAGAGAGAGAGAGAGAGAGAGAGAGAGAGAGAGAGAGAGAGAGAGAGAGAGAGAGAGAGAGAGAGAGAGAGAGAGAGAGAGACGAAAGAAATAATGGAAGAGGCGAAAGGAGATAAAAGGGAGAAGGGAAGTAAATAAAAAAACAATGAAATATATGAAAGAGAAAAACATAGATAGATAGATAAATAGAGAAAGAGAAAGGCGAAGATAGGAGAAGGGAGAAAGAAGAAGATAAGAGGAGGAGGAGGAGGAGGAGGAGGAGGAGGAGATTGCAAGGAGTGAAAATAAAAAGGAAAGAGGAAAGAGGAGAGGAAAGGAAAAAGGTTAG
This sequence comes from Metacarcinus magister, assembly GCA_029783475.1. Taxonomy (NCBI): domain Eukaryota; kingdom Metazoa; phylum Arthropoda; class Malacostraca; order Decapoda; family Cancridae; genus Metacarcinus; species Metacarcinus magister. Next base: position 5,156,274 of record JAPQNM010000023.1, read on the forward strand.
GTTAGGTTAGGTTAGTTTAGGTTAGGTCAGGTCAGGTCAGGTTAGGTTAGGTTAGGTTAGGTTAGGTTAGGTCAGGTTAGGTTAGGTCAGGTTAGGTTAGGTTAGGTTAAGTTAGGTTAGGTTAGTTAGGTTAAGTAGTGAGTTAGGTTGGGTTAGGTTAGGTTAGGTTAGGTTAGGTTAGGTCAGGTTAGGTCAGGTTAGGTTAGGTTAGGTTAAGTTAGGATATGCTACGGTTTGTGTATATATTTTTAACACACACACACACACACACACACACACACACACACACACACACACACACACACACACACACACACACACACACACACACACACACACATACTCCCTCAACCAGAACAACACATGACATTACCACACTACTAAAAACTAAAGATTATTACCACAAGAGGAAATTATTTTACACATCACTAACCACACTTACACCCCACTCAATGCTTACCCTCACACCCTCATTTCCCCTCACCCTTCCCCCTCCCTCTCTCTTTTCCCCTCTCTCTTTCCCCTCTCTCTGTTTCCCTCTCTCGTTCACCCCCTCTCTCTTTCTCCTCACACCCTTCCCGCTTCCCTCTCTCTCTCTCTTTCCTCCCCGCTCCTCTCTCTCTCCCCCCCCGCCCCCCCCCCTCTCTCTCCTCTCTCCTCTCTCTCTCTCTCTCTCTCTCTCTCTCTCTCTCTCTCTCTCTCTCTCTCTCTCTTCTCTTCAGACAAAATTAACATTATATATACGTATAGGTGGATTATAAAGGATATATATTACACGAGGCTAGCTAAAGAGGCCCTTCTTCGGGAGAGCTTCTATCTGAAAGCTAGCCTGTTTCTGGATGGAGATAGACACATGAGTTGTCTTTTTTTGTTTTTGTTTTTTTCGCTGCACTTAAGGAGGGTGTGTGCGGCACCACGAGTGGGCCGCTGCCTTCACTAGCTGAGTTGTCATTTCATGGACTAGAACATCAGCTGTGAAGGCATTCCACTGTGTTGCTGTGGCCCAGGTGAAGGCGGGTTGACAGCTCTCTCTCTATGTCTCTCTCTCTCTCTCTCTCTCTCTCTCTCTCTCTCTCTCTCTCTCTCTCTCTCTCTCTCTCTCTCTCTCTCTCTCTTCTGTCTCTCCTTCTCTCTCTTTCTGCTAAGTCGTTATGAAGAATAGTGGAAAAATTTGAGTCATCCCTTTAATTTTAGTCTCTCTCTCTCTCTCTCTCTCTCTCTCTCTCTCTCTCTCTCTCTCTCTCTCTCTCTCTCTCTCTCTCTCTCTCTCTCTCTCTCTCTCTCTCTCTCTCTCTCTCTCTCACACATCTACATTCACCTTTTTTAAACCCTCTCATTATCTTACTATCCTTCCTACTCCTTTACCTTACTCTCCTATTCTCCTCTCTCTCTCCTTCTCTCCTATCCTTCCTTCCACCCACTTAAAACTAACACTTCTCCTTATCCTGTGTGTCCTGAGGTGTTGTAGCCCCTGGGTGTTTGATTTCCGTTTTCTTTCACTTCCAAACACTGATGATAAATTTTTTTGGGGTGTCTATCTTATATTTTAATTTGATCGAATTTGTGTTTTTATCCGTGTTTGTTTTTGTGTGTCTGTGTATTATTATTATTATTATCATTATTATTATGAGTATGAGCAATTATTAAACCACATTCTAGTTTACATTGAAATCCATGTTTGTCCTCAACTTTAAATATATAATCATTAATCTCCACCACCACCACCACCTCACCTTACTTCACTTCATTTACTTACCTGTCATATCCACCTTTAATTAATGAACCCTTCCACCTTGAACCTGTGTTGTGATATGTAGGGCAAAACAAACACATATTTAACGAACTAAACACTTATACATATATACACCAGTCTACCTTATTGATATTTACGCGTGTCTGTGTGTTGGTATATCTGTTCAATGTGTTTGTATAATTTAGGTCATATAACCTACTTAGCTGGGAAGTAGTTTTGCATTGCGCTCCACATCTTATTATTCTCAAGTTGAATCAGACGACCTTTGAAAATTAGTTCACTGCATATATGAGCAAAAAATTAGGTTGACAGTGGGAGGGAACGAAGGAAGGGAAGGGAAGGGAAGGGAAGATAAAAGAAGAGAAGAGAAGAGAAGAGAAGGGAAGGGAAGGGAAGGGAAGGGAAGGGAAGGGAAGGAAAGGAAAGGAAAGGAAAGGAAAGGAAAGGAAGGGAAAGGGAAGGGAAGGGAAGGGAAGAGAAGAGAAGGAAAGGAAAGGAAAGGAAAGGAAAGGAAAGGAAAGGAAGGGAAAGGAAGGGAAGGGAAGGGAGGAGAGGAGAGCGTAAAGTAAGGAAAGGAAAGGAAAGGAAAGGAAGGGAAAGGAAAAGGAAGGGAAGGGAAGGGAAGGGAGGAGAGTGTAAGGTAAGGTAAGGAGAGGAAAGAAAAGAAAGAGAGAAAGAATAGAGGAAGAAAGAGATGAGGAGAACAAGAGAGAAGGGAAGGAAGTGGGCAAGGTGAGACAACCAGTCCATACCCAATAGGAAAGGAAAGGGAAGGAGAGAAAAAATGGGTACGAACGAAGAAGAGAGAGAGAAGAAAAAAAAAATTGGAAAGAGAATTGAAAGAAAAAAAATGATAAGGAGGAAAAAAAAACGAGAATGAGTAAAAAAATAAATAAATAAATAAATAAAAAAAATAGACGATATAAAGTGAAAACGTTTTAGTTCAAGAGAAAAAAAAATGGATGTAATTAAAGTGGTATTAATTGGGTTGTAAATTTTATTAATGGTAATGATTTGTCGTATTAATTTTGAAGAGGAGGAGGAGGAGGAGGAGGAGGTTGTGGTTGTGGTGAAGGAAGTGCTAGCTGGAGGTGTGGGTGGAGCTGCAAGGAGGAGGAGGAGGAGGAGGAGGAGAGAAAAGGTACCAGGATAAGAAGTGGAGGAGAAAAGAAAAACAGTTTGCATCACATTAAATAACTTTATCTATGTAACAAGAGACACTATATGAGAGAGAGAGAGAGAGAGAGAGAGAGAGAGAGAGAGAGAGAGAGAGAGAGAGAGAGAGAGAGAGAGAGAGAGAGAGAGAGAGAGAGAGAGAGAGAGAGAGAGAACAAAGAAACAAAAGAAGGGTAGTGACAAAGAAGAAAAAACAATGAAACAAAACAAACAATAGAAAATACAGAGAAAAAGACAAAAAAAATATAAGGAGGAAAATATAAAACAAAAACGAGAGGAAAGAAAATAATTGAAAGTAGAAAAATAAATTATGTAAAATATGATAAGAATATAGAAATGAAGAGAAAGAAAGAAAGAAAAAAAATGATAAAATAAAACAGTGATAATGAAGAATATATAAAAGAACAAAAAAAATAACATGACAAAGCATTATCTTGCCTCCATTAGTGAAAACATGAAAAAACTTAATGTGAGAGAGAGAGAGAGAGAGAGAAAAAAAAAGAAGAAAATAAAAGATAGTAAATACATCAATCAATTATTCAGTAAATCAATCCCCAAAATATACATGTAGATAAAAATACACACATAGATAGATACACAGAAGAAAGGAAACGTACATACATTAATTAACAATACATACATAAATAAATAACTGAATAACACAATACATAGCCAATGCAACACGATAGAACCGAATTAGAACGTAGGAGCCGAACTAACCAAAAAAACAGACTCCCAATGTAACCCAACCCAAGCCCAAGACCAAAGACTCCACGACCCCCGACCCACGATATGTATGAAGATCACGACCACCACCACCCCCACCACTGTTACCTTGAGACACACACACACACACACACACACACACACACACACACACACACACACACACACACACACACACACACACACACACACACACACACACACGTATACACACAAACAATCTTCGCGCCACAGTTCATAACACCAGATGTCCTTGTTTGATCTGATTACCTCTCACACACTTCCTGTTTCTCTTGGATGTACTTACTTACCTTACCGTCTACAGTCTCACCTGTCCCTACCTTCCTATATACCTGGTGTTACTTATCTACCTTTATCCCTCCTCCTCCTCCTCCTCCTGATGCTCACCTGTATCTATCTTACCTTTGTGTTTTTTAATTAGTTATGTTTGATTTTTAGGTGTGTGTGTGTCGCTTTCTCTTGTCTCGTTTCTCGCTTCTCTTCTTTTTCTCTCTCCTCTTTCTGACTTTTTTCAATAGTTCTAGTCAGTTACCTAATCAGTTTATTTATAGACACACACACACACACACACACACACACACACACACACACACACACACACACACACACACACACACACACACACACACACACACCCCTATAAAAACATCTAAATTCCATAAAGATAAAATGATACAGCAGAGTGGCGTCGAGCAGAACTAACCATTTCAAATCATATATTAAATAACTCCAGACTGACAAAAAATAACCAGGAAAAATAATACAATAATGAACATAAGACGAACTACAAATATATATATTCCTCTTTGTCTATCTCTCCATCCAGATATTCCTCCATAATATTCACCTCACTTTTTCTTTCTTTAAATCTATCTCCTACTCTTTTTTCTTCACCAACAGTAGTGATTAAACGAAGGATTTTCTGTGTCTTAAGGTTGTGAGGGGAAGGGAAGGGAGGGGAGACTAGGGTAAGGATCACAGTACCAAAGGAGGGAGGCCGGATGGGGGGAAAGGAGGAGACAATGCAGAGGAACAGGGTGCAAGACAGACAAGGACAGTAGGACATGGGAGCACATAGCAGGGTGTATACTAAAGCAAGGTAAGGGAAGGGGGTTGGTAATACTGCATGCATGAAGGGAAGGACTGTAAGGCTTTAAAGTATCAGTGTGATGGTCTATTGCCTCATTGAGTTTCGTGTGTCCCGTAAGGAGAGTGGGTACTGCCTTCACCTTGATGCCTGACGGAGGGTGGGGCTCTGAGGTATATAAACAGACAGGTGGGGGTCCTCTCGACACTCACTCTTAGGCAACATGGTCGTGAGGGTAAGGAAGGTCCTCCCCCCAACCATTTACTTTCCCCTTCTAACTTTGGACATTTTAACCTCTTCTTACTATTGTTTATTTCTCTCTCTCTAACTGTGTGTGTGGGTGGGTGTGTATGTGTGTGTGTGTGTGTGTTTTCTCCCCCCCCTCCCCCGCCTCCCTTGTTTGGCGTGAGTGTGTGTTGTGTTTGTGTTGTGTTTGTGTGTTGCGTCTCGTTGTGGCCAGACGAGACGTGTTTAGTTTTTTTGATGTCGTTATTTTTATTTTTATCTGCTTGCGTGCTGTCTGGAATGGGAGGGTGAGGATGAGGGTCGTTGTGTGTGTGTGTGTGTGTGTGTGTGTGTGTGTGTGTGTGTGTGTGTGTGTGTGTTGAGGGGATTTGTTATCGAGTATTATTGTTATTATAGCTTTCCTCAGCCCACCCACCCCCTCTTCTCTCTCTCTCTCTCTCTCTCTCTCTCTCTCTCTCTCTCTCTCTCTCTCTCTCTCTCTCTCTCTCTCTCTCTCTATCTCTCTCTCTCTCTCTCTCTCTCTCTCTCTCTCTCTCTCTCTCTCTCTCTCTCTCTCTCTCTCTCTCTCTCTCTCTCTCTCTCTCTCTCTCTCTCTCTCATTGTTTCCTTATACTTCCTCAGTCCTCATCTCCCTCCTTCAGGTCTTGTCAGTCCTCGTCGTGGTCGTCGCGGGGTCACTAGCGCGGGCCCATGATGTCGGCCGTCCCCATTACCAGGGGCCGCCACCTGGCACTGCCCCTGGTGGCATCGTCAGCTCCTACAGACCAGACCAACCCCAGCAAGGACTTGGCCCCCTGCCTGGCACTGCCCCTGCTGGCATTGTAAGCTCCTTCAGACCAGACCAACCCCAGCAAGGACTTGGCCCCCTGCCTGGCACTGCCCCTGGTCCCCTGCCTGGCACTGCCCCTGGTGGTATTGTAAGCTCCTTCAGACCAGAGCGGCCCCAGCAAGGACTTGGCCCCCTGCCTGGCACTGCCCCTGGTCCCCTGCCTGGCACTGCCCCTGGCGGTATTGTAAGCTCCTTCAGACCAGACCAACCCCAGCAAGGACTTGGTCCCCTGCCTGGCACTGCCCCTGGCGGTATTGTAAGCTCCTTCAGACCAGACCAACCCCAGCAAGGACTTGGTCCCCTGCCTGGCACTGCCCCTAGCGGTATTGTAAGCTCCTTCAGACCAGACCAACCCCAGCAAGGACTTGGTCCCCTGCCTGGCACTGCCCCTGGCGGTATTGTAAGCTCCTTCAGACCAGAGCGGCCCCAGCAAGGACTTGGCCCCCTGCCTGGCACTGCCCCTGGTGGCATTGTAAGCTCCTTCAGACCAGAGCGGCCCCAGCAAGGACTTGGTCCCCTGCCTGGCACTGCCCCTGGCGGCATTGTAAGCTCCTTCAGACCAGAGCGGCCCCAGCAAGGACTTGGCCCCCTGCCTGGCACTGCCCCTGGTCCCCTGCCTGGCACTGCCCCTGGCGGTATTGTAAGCTCCTTCAGACCAGAGCGGCCCCAGCAAGGACTTGGCCCCCTGCCTGGCACTGCCCCTGGTCCCCTGCCTGGCACTGCCCCTGGCGGCATTGTTAGCTCCTTCAGACCAGACCAACCCCAGCAAGGACTTGGTCCCCTGCCTGGCACTGCCCCTGGCGGTATTGTAAGCTCCTTCAGACCAGAGCGGCCCCAGCAAGGACTTGGTCCCCTGCCTGGCACTGCCCCTGGCGGCATTGTAAGCTCCTTCAGACCAGACCAACCCCAGCAAGGACTTGGTCCCCTGCCTGGCACTGCCCCTGGTGGCATTGTAAGCTCCTTCAGACCAGACCAACCCCAGCAAGGACTTGGTCCCCTGCCTGGCACTGCCCCTGGCGGCATTGTTAGCTCCTTCAGACCAGAACGCCCCCAGCAAGGACTTGGCCCCCTGCCTGGCACTGCCCCTGGTGGCATTGTTAGCTCCTTCAGACCAGAACGCCCCCAGCAAGGACTTGGCCCCCTGCCTGGCACTGCCCCTGGTGGCATTGTTAGCTCCTTCAGACCAGAACGCCCCCAGCAAGGACTTGGCCCCCTGCCTGGCACTGCCCCTGGTGGCATTGTTAGCTCCTTCAGACCAGAACGCCCCCAGCAAGGACTTGGCCCCCTGCCTGGCACTGCCCCTGGTGGTATTGTTAGCTCCTTCAGACCAGAACGCCCCCAGCAAGGACTTGGTCCCCTGCCTGGCACTGCCCCTGGCGGTATTGTAAGCTCCTACAGACCCCCACGACCCTTCAAGCCAGCAGGACCTACTGGTTCTGGCCTCCGCCCCGGCTTGGCCCCAGCAGGACCTACTGGTTCTGGCCTTCGCCCCGGCTTGGTCTCAGTAAGACCTACTGGTTCCGGCCTCCGCCCCGGCTTTACCCCAGCAGGACCTACTGGTTCTGGCCTTCGCCCCGGCTTGGTCTCAGTAAGACCTACTGGTTCTGGCCTCCGCCCCGGCTTGGCCCCAGCAGGACCTACTGGTTCCGGCCTCCGCCCCGGCTTTACCCCAGCAGGACCTACTGGTTCCGGCCTCCGCCCCGGCTTTACCCCAGCAGGACCTACTGGTTCTGGCCTTCGCCCCGGCTTGGTCTCAGTAAGACCTACTGGTTCCGGCCTCCGCCCCGGCGCTGCTCCAGCGGACCCAACCTTCAGACCGTCAGCAGGCCCCGTCATCCCCATCCTGGTGGACGAACGGGAGGGGCCCCGCGCTGACGGCTCCTACAGGTTTAACTTCGAGACTGGAAACGGCATTTCGCGGTATGAGGAGGGGTACCCCAAGGACCCTGAAGGCGCTGTGGTGTCCCAAGGCGGCTGGTCGTGAGTAGAGAATCCTTTGTTTACGTGTTGCATGTGTAGGTAAGGTGTAGCTGGTGAAGGCATTCTATGCACTCCATTCACTCCCACACCCGCACGACTCCCTCCGCCTCCTTTCCCTCTGAGCACGTTCCAACAAACCTTCCAGACAACCTCCCCTCCCGCTCTCTCCTTCCTCCCTCACCCACCCTCGCACTCTCCACTTTCCCTCTCACCCTGGCGCATCATACCATTCCTTCCTTCCCTCTCTCATCCCATCCCCTCACCCGCCTTTCCCTTCACACTCATTATACCAAGTAAAAGTCCCGGGTACTGCTTGCCGCATCGGAGGTCATCTGACACACTAACCCCCCAACCCTCATCCCCAACCCTCACCCCCAACCCTCACCCCCAACCCTCACCCCCACCACACTTAAAGGAACATTACGTAATATACTGATCCGTGATAACATAAACAAAACTTAACATCTAATCTGAAATCCTATTTTTACGAGACGAAATTGATAGTCAGAAGGAAACTAGATTAAAATTAATCCATTTTATTTTTTTGTCTCTTTTTTTTTCTCTCCTTGAGGTGAAATATTAGTTAGTGTTGAGTATAAAAACTGATACAGTATATAGTTGTTTGAGGGTGTTCTGTTGTCCACTCGTGAAAGGTTGGGGGAGTCCCTTGCTTACTGTCCTGTCCTTCGCTAACTGTTGATATGAAACAGTTAAGGAGAACAAGAGAGAAAGAGATAGAGAGAGCGATAGAAAAACAGAAAAAAAGAAGAACGCTTGAGGTGAAGCGTTAGAATGTAGGTTACAATCATATTATGACCTTGTGTGCGTGCGTGTGTGTGTCTGGGTGTGTATGTCTGTGTGTGTGTGTGTGTGTGTGTGTGTGTGTGTGTGTGTGTGTGTGTGTGTGCCAATGTACCTCCCTGCTCCCAATAACTCTTCTCCCTCTCCCCATCCTCCTCCCCTTCCCTCACCTCCCCTCCCCTCCCCTCCCTTCCCTTCCTTGTCCTCCTCCTCCTCCTCCTTCTCCTCCCCCCGCAGCTTCACCTTCCCTGACGGCACCCCCGCCGTGCTCTCCTTCGTGGCTGACGAGGACGGTTACCGCGTTGAGTCGGACCTCTTACCCACGCCCCACCCACTGCCCGCCCACGCCATTGCACAGATCGAGAAGGCGCGTCAGGAGAGGGCGCAGCAAGGACCTCGCTCTTATGGGTCTTAAAAGGGCCTCTACTTCCTCCTCCTCTTCCTCCTCCTCCTCCTACTCCTCCTCCTCCAATCCTCTTCCTCCTTTAAAGTGTTACCAATCCTCTTTCTTCTCCTCTAAAATGTATCCTTCCTCTTCCTCTTCCTCCTCTAATGTGCATTCTTCCTCCTCCTCCTCCTCCTCCTCTTCTTCCTCCTCCTCCTAACGTTATAGTAATTACACATGTACGTTTAAAGATGTGTAGCTTAGCATCTGTGTACGTTTTGTTAGTCATGCAATGTGTCTGTTTCCACGATGTATTATCTTGTTATGTATGTTTTCTTTTGTGTGTGTGTGTACGTGTAAGGGTTTGTGTACGTTTTAAGATGTGTGTGTACGTAATGCATGTATGGTATAAATAAAGGGTAGAATGTCAATGTTTGTTTTGTTTTGTTTGATGATGTCATACACACACACACACACACACACACACACACACACACACACACACACACACACACACACACACACACACACACACTAAAGCTAAAATGATAAAGACAAAATGATCATACACCTTGTGAATCCATGTTTGGAGAGAGGGAGGGATGGAGAGAAGAGGGAGGTAGGGAGGAAAGTGGGGGGGGGAGAAAATGCTTTCCTCTCTTACCTACCTTCCTTCCTTCCTTCCTTCCTTCAGATCTTTCTTCCTCTCTTCTTTCCTCCTTGTTACTCCTCCCTTCTTCCTTTATCATTACTTTCCTCACATTTTCTTACCTTCCATTTATTCCTTCCTCCCATCCTTTTCATCCTTCCTTCTCTTCTTTCTCCCTTTTTCTCTCCCTTCTCTTCCTTTTCCTCATTTTCATCCCTTCTTCCTTATATTCTCCTTCTTACCTTCAGCTAATTTTATCTCTCCCTCCTTTCTCCTCCCTCCCTTCTTCCTCCCTTCCTCCCTTCTCCTGCCTCCCTTCTAACCCTTTATTTTGAGTCCTTCTTAGTTAAGGGGAAAAAAAAACACCCGGATTTATTGAATTCGGCAATGCCACACCTCGGCACTGAGCCCCTCCTCCTGCCCCCCCTCCTCCTCCTCCTCCTCCTCCTCCTCCTCCGTAATGTCAAGAGAGCATCTTTCGCTCTCATACTACTATTTTTGCTTCTTTTTTTGTTGTTTTTTTTGTGTTTGTTCATAATGTATTCCTCACGCCAAGGTAATCAGATGGACGCCTGGTGAAGAGAGTTTAGATTCTCTTTTGTTTTGTTCCAGTTCTCTCTGGAGTGACTCGTGTGTGTGTGTGTGTGGTGTGTGTGTGTGTGTGTGTGTGTGTGACTATTTTATTAATGTTTTTATTTTTATTTTTGTCTCTATCAATCTATTTATCTATCTATGTTTATCTCTCATATATTTATCTATTCATTCTTTCCCACTATCTTTTATTTATGTATTGCACTAAAAGAACCTTCCTTATTCTAGCTAAATATATAAATAAAAAACGAAACAGCCTATTCAAAATCCCACAAAATCGAAAAGAAAAGAAAAAATACAAATTATACAAAACAACATCAGTATTCTCACCTTTTCCTAAACACAATAAAACGAAAAGAAACAGAAAAGAGAAAAGAAAACACAAAACTAATATCTTCAACATCCCAGATCCAAAAAAGAGAGAGAGAGAGAGAGAGAGAAAAAAAAACGATAAAACGGCGGTATATCAAAGCACGAAGTCTGTGAGAGAGCCTTGGCGGGGGCGGGAAGGATGGAGGAGCGAGCGAGCGGGTCGGAAAGGTTGGTATCCCTGCGCATCGGAGTTCTGGGAGGCGGATAACTCTGAGATACATTCCTCTTTATTTTCATCGCCACGACCTTCGCCCCAACATATCCTAGTTCCCGAGGCGTACATGGGAGTGCCAGTAAGTCTCGTGTTTGTCTGGGAGCCGCGGTGCTAGCTTAATTTGCATGTTACCTCGGTAAAATATATCGGTAAGAAGTGTTGATGGCTAGGTAGAGATTTCGGCGCGTAAGTAAATCTCGGTTTCTTGTAAAATTGGATTCTGTTGTAGTTTTTTGTATTGCTTTATTATTAGAAGGTGTAGTAGTAGTAGTAGTAGTAGTAGAAGTAGTAGTAGTAGTAAGTAATAGTAGTAGTAGTAAGTAGTAGGTAGGAAGATAATGATGCAGTACAGCATGGAGAGGAATGTTGGGAACACTTTTTTGATGGTTAACATTTTATTGCTAAATGTCAAATCACTTATACGCGTTTATTTCCTATTATATATTGATCAAGTTCACTTCTTTCTTTCTTTCTTTCTTTTTCTCTTTCTTTCTTCTTTCTTTCTTTATGAATTAGAGTCTTGTTTCTTGTTTTCTGTTTTATCTGTCATTTGTTTGTTCCTGTGTGTATCGCATTGTGTTCTACATCACTCTATCTATCTAACTGTGTAATTTATTTATCTATATCTAACTATATATCTTTCTATCTATCTATCGCTCGGTTTTGCAATCCTCACATTGATTTATTCATTATCTATCGTAAGTTTATAAAGACTTAATACATTTTTCCACTCGTATGTCTATCTATCGTGTAATATTCTATCTATCTATCTATCGTAGCTATAGTTATTGTACGCTGCTTTATCTATCGTGGTAAGGGAGACGCTTCTATAAGTAAAGATGAGGAGCATTGAGGGTCGTGAGGTGAAGGGGAAGGTGAAGGGGAAGGGAAGGGGAAGGGAAGGGGAGAACGGGTGGCCATGACGTCACATCCGTTTTAACTGATGATTCTCCTTACGTATTTATAAAAAAAAAAATTTAAAAAGTGAAAAGAAAAGGTTATTTGAAAATAGTGTGTAATTTCCTGCAAGAGTGATTCTGTAATTTTATTTTATCTATTTATATATTTTTTTTATTTTACTCCTCTCTCTATACGAGGGACTGTGGTGATTATTTTTTATTCTTTTAATCGAGTTACTTTTTATTTGTCTGTCGGGGTGTCATGCATGTGAAGGACAAATATAGACAGACAGACAGACAGACAGACAGACAGATAGATAAATAAACACCTACATGCAAAATAATTACCGGCTCTCACGATCGCTCTGTTTAATTAAAGAAAAACAAAGAGATACAGACAGACAGACAGACAGACACACACAACTTCTACCCTCAGTTAAATCATCCTCCCGTGTTATTTCTCTTTCGGCACAATATCACAATCGGCTCCGTTACGCCTCTTCGGCCTTCATCCGGATTCGGCCCTGGAGGGAAGGAGGGGGTGAAAACAGACCTTGGGGGTATTTTGGAGGAGGAAGGGGAGGACGATAAAAGGGGGGGAAGGGAGAGGAGGAGGAGGAGGAGGAGGAGAGAGTGATGGAAGGAAGTGCCCGTTATTACGTGTGAAAGAAATAAAGAAAAGGAATTATGTTAGTATTGTTTTTTCTTCCCTCATTCTTTTCCTCTTCTTCTCTTCTCCTCCTTCTTCTTCTTCTTCTTCCTCTTCTTCTTCTTCCTTTTTTGGGGAGAGAATGTAATGAGAGCAAAAACTATTCTCGCTTTGGTGGCGTGTGTGTGTGTGTGTGTGTGTGTGTGTGTGTGTGTGTGTGTGTGTGTGTGTGTGTGTGTGTGTGTGTGTGTGTGTGTGTGTGTGTGTGTGTGTGTCGTGGCAGTACTGTAATAGGATGTGAATGTCAGGTGTGTGAAAGGAGTCAGTAGTAGAGGAAATAGTAAAGGAAGGTTATTCGTGAGACAGGTAAAAAAAAAAAAGAAGTTCCCAGGTAATATATATATACAAAAAAAAGAATGTGCTCAGGTATCAAATCAAGTGTTACAGGTCGTGGAAAACTTCAGGTAACTATAGGTAGTTAGTATATAGCCTTGTTTGGTTTTCTAACTCCTGTGTTCGAAGCTGTCAAATGAAGCCTTAACCGCCGTGTTGACTGCTGGTTTCGGGGCTTCAGAGTTAAAGGGGAAGGTTGATATTTGAGGTTAAGTTCCTATGTTCCTGTTATCTTGACGGGTTATTGTGTTGTGCTTCCATCTGGCGGCCACGTGTGTGTGTGTGTGTGTGTGTGTGTGTGTGTGTGTGTGTGTGTGTGTGCTTGGTAATGGGAGGGCGCAAGGTCGTTTGGTTATAGTGTGGATGTACAGGAGGGAGTCAGTATGCCGTCCTTCACTGTGTCTGTAATAGCAATAGTTTGGAAGGGTTACAGGGCAGGCGTGGGTGTAACCAGGCAGGCAGACACACTACACTTGAGGGTTGGTTCCTGTTTTATTGAAGGTGCAGATGGTGATACAGGGACGCGTGGAAACTTAACCTAACAAGCGTACAGAGGACCGAGCCGCCGCAGCGACACTTCACACTTCTGTGGTGACGCACCAGGCGTCAGGCAGGGGCGGGGGCGCGGGGGGCGGGGGGCGGAGGGAGTGTGGCGGGGATCAAGGTTAATAGGGTTTTTTGGGGGCACGGAATCCCCCAGAGCCTCCGAAGTTCCCTGAAGCTCCTTGCTAGCCACCGTAGGATCCTTGCTGCGCCTTCTGTTGGTTTGCAAACTCGATCTGTGCAATGGCGTGAGCGGGCAGTGGGTGGGGTGTGGGTATGAGGTTTGACTCGACGCGGTAACCGTTCTCGTCAGCCACGAAGTTGAACACGGCGGGGGTGCCGTCAGGGAAGGTGAAGCTGAAACAGAGAGTGGTCTTAGTATGGGCGGGGGGGAGGGGGGGGGAGGAAGGGTGTTATCATGATGGAGTTGTGACAACAATACTTACGACCAGCCGCCCTGGGACACCACGGCGCCCTCGGGGCCCTGTGGGTAGCCTTGCTCCTGCCGAGAGATGCCGTTGCCAGTCTCGAAGTTAAACCTGTAGGAGCCGTCAGCGTGGGGCCCGTCCCGCTCGTCCACCAGGATGGGGATGACGGGGCCTGATGACGGTCTGTAGCTGTCTTGAGTCTGGTAACTCCCACCGGCATGGTCCACAGACCCGCCAAAGTTGCCGAAGTGATCCCCGAAGCTGCCGTGCTGCGGGCGTCCGATTCCCTGATGGGAGACGCGAGGCAGCTTGGCGGCGGCGGCCACGCCTAACAGGGCACACAGCAGCGTGTTCTGTGAAGGAAGAGTTGAGCTGTACAGAGACACCCACCCTTACCACCCATCCCTCTCTCCTTCCCTCCCTCCTTCATACCCTTGCTGCCAGAGGCCCCACCCTCACGTGGCTCCCGCTAGAGAAGACTACATTATGTATTTTTTTTTGGGGGTGTTAGGAGGGAGTATATCTAACACCCTAAATCCCCCCAAGCATTCCGTGCCGCCCACGCCTCCACGCCAAGGACCACACCAAGGATGCAACATAAACATCATCCAGGGAGACACCGCGAGGCCCACCCTGGCACAGCGCGTCCCATGTTCCCCGGCAAGGCGTGGGAGGTGCAGGTGCCTGACGTGCGCCTTACCGAGATCATGTTTCCAGTCACGCGTCAGGGAACGAGTGTGCAGCTCACTCAACGCCCCAACCTTATATACCTGCACGGCCCCGCCTGCAAGACAACGCGTCCGTCTCAACGTTATGTCAGAGTTCAACCCAAGAGGAGAGTTCCCTGCGACGCGACCTTAAAGCAGTGGGAAAAGCGGTTAGCAGGCACCCCATTGACCAGCCAGACCGATATTTTGATGTGAAAGTGACGGGAAAGGTGTGTGGCTGGACAGGGCAAGGAGGAGGAGGAGGAGGAGGTGAGACAGTAAATGGAGAGAAGGAAAGTGGGGTAAGGCGAGGGAGAGAGAAGGGGGAGAAGAAGAGGAGGAGGAGGAAGAGGAGATGAAGAAACATGTAGTGAGAGGAAGAAGAGTTGTGGTCGTGTGGAGGATGAAGAAGAAGCGAGGGAACAGGAGACAGTAACTTGGGGGAAAAAATAGGAAAAGGTAGAGAAGGGAGGAATCCGGAAGGTTAAAGGAGAGGAGGAGGAGGAGGAAGAGGAGGAGGAGGAGGAGGAGGAGGAGACAAAGGTAAAGGAATATACACACTAAACTACTTCAGGTCACGATAGTAGTGTTACCTTCCTCACGCCTACGAGAGAAAGGTAGAAGAAGGGAGTCAGGTGTGTGGAGGGGAGTCAGGTGTGTGGTGGGGGAGACAGGTGCGTAGAGGGAGAGACAGGTGTGTGTTAGAGACAGGTGTTTGTTAGACAGGTGTGCTGATAAGAGAGAGAGAGAGAGAGAGAGAGAGAGAGAGAGAGAGAGAGAGAGAGAGAGAGAGAGAGAGAGAGAGAGAGAGAGAGAGAGAGAGAGAGAGAGAGAGAGAGAGAGAGAGAGAGAGATACCTTGAAGAGAGGGCGGTGGGACTTAGTTAGGGGTGGGCGGAACGCAAAGCATTGTGGGAGGTCGCTGGGTCGAGGTTGTGGTGGTGGTGGTGGTGGTGGTGGAGATGATGGTAGTGGAGAAGGAGGTGGAGGTGGAGATGTGAAGCCTTGTATCCTAATATGAGAATTTTTTCCTCTCTCTCTCTCTCTCTCTCTCTCTCTCTCTCTCTCTCTCTCTCTCTCTCTCTCTCTCTCTCTCTCTCTCTCTCTCTCTCTCTTTTTTTCTGTGTCTTATTGGCTAATATTTATGATAATGAAGCTAATAATACATTCCTTCAATTCATTCTTATTTATCATGTACTTACTATTATTATTTCCATTATTTTTGGAGTCGAGAAGTTGTGAAAACCTTTACTTAACATTTACACTTATCACTAACATTGCACTTACTGACTTCACCATCTTTTCCTCTCTTCCTCTTCCATCATAGTTTTACCCACATATGTTATCACCATTATTTCCTTGACCTTGTATTTTCCTTTTCCCTTCCTTCTATTTGTTCATGCAGTGACGCATCGAGGCCTAAACTTTGCCTCGTGTGGTAAAGCAAAAGAAAAAATCACATTCTAATTCCATATTATTATTTTGCACGAGAATTGCGCGTAACATAGGTAGCTGCATGGCTCTGTTAGCATAGCAAGGAGGGGGAGGGAGGGAGGGAGGAAGGATGTGAAATGAAAGAAGGATTGAAGTGCGATTGGAGATAAATAGGGAAGAGAAAACGAGTGGAGTGATAGGGAAGGAAAACCGGAGGAGGTAGGAGAGGAGAGGGAGAGTTATAGTGGAGTCTTGAGGCTGGTGATTGAGTGTCTGGCGGGGATGAAGGTGGCTTAGTTGTAGCCGTAGGTCCTGCTAGGGGTGGCGACAGGGGCAGGGCGTGAGGCAGGGCGTGAGGCAGGGCGTGAGGCAGGGCGTGAGGCAGGGCGTGAGGCTTGACCTGCACCTGAGGAGCCAGAGTAGCTACCACTGCCAGCCCCCCCGAAGCCTCCGGACTGGGCGCCTCCGAAGCCTCCGGACTGGGCGCCTCCGAAGCCTCCGGACTGGGCGCCTCCGAAGCCTCCGGACTGGGCGCCTCCGAAGCCTCCGGACTGGGCGCCTCCGAAGCCTCCGGACTGGGCGCCTCCGAAGCCTCCGGACTGGGCGCCTCCGAAGCCTCCGGAACCTCCTGAAGAACCTCCGAATCCTGAGGAGTGAGAGGTCCCAGCGCTACCACTGTGAGATCCTCCGAAGTTGCCGCTTTGACTGCCGCCTCCGCCAGTGGAATAAGAGCCTCCGAAGCTACCAGAACCTCCTTGGATGCCCCCAGCAGCACCACCAAACCCACCACCGGAAGCTCCTCCCTGCTGGCCACCGTAGGATCCTTGCTGCGCCTTCTGCTGGTTTGCGAACTCGATCTGTGCAATGGCGTGGGCGGGCAGTGGGTGGGGTGTGGGTATGAGGTCTGACTCGACGCGGTAACCGTTCTCGTCAGCCACGAAGTTGAACACGCCGGGGGTGCCGTCAGGGAAGGTGAAGCTGAAACAGAAAGTGGTCTTAGTACTGGGCGGGGGGGAGGGGGGGGAGGAGGAAGGGTGTTATCATGATGGAGTTGTGACAACAATACTTACGACCAGCCGCCCTGGGACACCACGGCGCCCTCGGGGCCCTGTGGGTAGCCTTGCTCATGCCGGGAGATGCCGTTGCCAGTCTCGAAGTTGAAGCTGTAGGTGCCGTCAGCGTGGGGCCCGTCCCGCTCGTCCACCAGGATGGGGATGACGGGGCCTGATGACGGTCTGTAGGCACCTGCAGAGGAGCCTCCAGACCCTCCTACAAAGCCACCTGCACCACCTGCACCACCTGCCCCGAAGCCGCTTCCAGTGGTTCCACCAAATCCTCCTCCAGTAGATGACCCATAGCTTCCTCCGGCGCCGCCTCCGAACCCTCCGTCACCTACTCCGCCATGACCTGCGGAGCCGCCGAAGCTGCCGCCGCCGAAGCTGCCGCCGCCGCCGCCCTGAGCCCCGCCGTGCCCACCCTGCCCACCCTGCCCGCCGTGCACGCCTTGGAAGCCTGACTGGCCACCAGTGGAGGCACCCCCTGCCTGGCCCCTGTGTGGAGTGCCGTAGGAAGTTGAGGGCAGCCTGGCCGCCGCCGCCATTGCCACTACCGCCGCGGAGAGGAGAAGTTTCTGTGGAAGGAGGAGGATCATGCTGGATTACAGGAGAGCCGCGCCCCTGCCATGCACCCACTCCCCCCAGGCCTGTGTCTGTCTACTGAAGTAATGACTCCAAGGAACGGAAAGGGAACCACTAAACTCAGTAACCTAGGTAACATTATCTCTCTCTCTCTCTCTCTCTCTCTCTCTCTCTCTCTCTCTCTCTCTCTCTCTCTCTCTCTCTCTCTCTCTCTCTCTCTCTCTCTCTCTCTCTCTCTCTCTCTCTTTCTCTCTTTCCATCTCTCTTTCTCTCTCTTTCTCTCTCTTTCTCTTTCTCTCTTTCTCTCTCTCTCTCTTCCTCACCCAAGTCATGGTGTTGTCGGAAGCACAGGTTGCCGTCGTCTGTTGTCTCCACCACCACCACCACCATTATATACACTCTTGCCACGACTCCCCTCAATGCCCCTTCAACGCCCCCCCTTTCACCCCCTACCCCTGGCTTCCCCTTACCACTACCCTCCATCCTCCCCCCCCCTCAAACGCCTGTGTCATGCTGCTAAGGGGGGAGGGGGGTGAAGAGGGTTGGGAAAGCAGGGCAAGGACGAAGAGGAGGGAAAATTTAAGAGAAAAATTAAAACAAAGGTAAAAATGATGATGGGAAAGATAGTAGTAGTAGTAGTAGTAGTAGTAGTAGTAGTAGTAGTAGTAGTAGTAGTAATAGTAGTAGTAGTAGTAGTGAGTGATTCTTTTATATATTGTTTTTACTCCTTTTTAATAGTTGCCCAATAGTAAAAGTGTTTCACATTATCAACTCCACAAAGAACGGAAGAAACAAATATATGAAAACATTAAAAGGAGTTGCAATTTCAAAACCTTTATTTATATCATGCACTGTAGAAGCAATTATAGTACTACTACTACTACTACTACTACTACTACTACTACTACTACTACTACTACTACTACTACTACTACTACACTACCTAACCTAACCTAATACTAATACTACTATTATCACTACAACACTATCTCCCTATTCCTTCAGAGGTGACATAGAGGGCTGGGAACCTTGCATCCTACGAATTTTTACATTGCACTAAAACAAAAGAGGAACAGAAGAGATATTTCACGTATCATATTTAGTGAAGTTAGATCGTAAAAAAACAAAAACAAAAATCTGACATTCTATGCATTTTTTCTCTGCTTCTGTCTCTCAGCACGTCACTTTTCACATGGGGGGGAGGAGGAAGAAGAGGAAGAGGAGGAAGAGAGGGAAGAGGAAGAGGGGAAGTAGGAAAATCAAAGTTTATGAAGGCTTATTACCATCATCACTATCATCGCAGTTTGTCATTATGCATCTTCATTGGGGTGGCGCGGGAAGGTCAGGTCATAGGAGTGTCATAGGTCGTTGAAGAAGAATAGATCGTTAGAAATGAGAGGGAATTTGACACAAGCTGCTGACGTCACCTAATATGAATTGTGAGAGAGATGTAAATATAAATAGATAGATAGATAGATAGATAGATAGATAAAGAGAGAAAGAAAAGCAAAATAGTGAGATGAATTGTGAGAGAGATGGAAATACAAATAGATAGAAATAGATAGATAGAGAGAGAGAGAGAAAGAAAAGTAATGTAAGAGAGTGAGATGAATTGTGAGAGAGATGGAAATAAAAATAGATAGATAAATAGAGAGAGAGAAAAAGAAAAATAAGAGAGTGAGATGAATTGTGAGAGAGAGAGATGGAAATAAAAATAGATAGATAGAGAGAGAGAAAAAAAAAGGAGAAAGAAAGATATAGGTTAATTAAGAGAACTATCTTTTCCCACGTATATACTGATTAAAAATTATAAATATGAATAATGAAAGAGAGAGAAAAAATAAAAATAAATACCAAGAGAAAGAACAAAAAAAGAGAGAGAGAGAGAGAGAAATAGGTTTAATTAAAGACACTATATCTTTTCACACGTATATACTAATTTAGAGTTAGAACCACCACCACCACCACCACCACCACCACACCACCACCACCACCACCACAAGACCTTGTATCGTAGTAGCGTTGTAATTTCTCATCGTGACCTCAGAGTTTGGCAGGACTGTTGAATTAATTTGACCTCTATGACCCTATGTGACCTAACTTTTGTCTCTCTATCCTTCCTTTGTTCTTTTTCTTCCTCCTTCCTTATGTATATATAATGTTTAGTTAACCTATTATTGATTTTTCTCCTTCTATTTTATCAGTCTTTTGCTCTGTTTCTTCATATGTTTGTGAGAGAGAGAGAGAGAGAGAGAGAGAGAGAGAGAGAGAGAGAGAGAGAGAGAGAGAGAGAGAGAGAGAGAGAGAGACGAAGAGGAAACAGAAAGAGAAAGGGAAAAAAATGCCTACGTTAATAGCAAGTTGCAAGGGGAAGAGAAGAGGAAGAGGAAGAGGAAGAAGAGAGAAAAGGAAGGAAACAAGGGAAAGGAAAAAAAAAAAAGAAGAAAATAGATAAATGTAAATAAATAGTATCAGAAGGAAGAGGTAGAACGAAGCACACACACACACACACACACACACACACACACACACACACACACACACACACACACACACACACACACACACACACATACACACCTGCCCAGTAATTGCAAGCTCAGGTGTTGTCCTCATGAACTTTGACCTCAAGCTGCCGTAACTCTGACCTGAAGGTGGAGGAGGAGGAGGAGGAGGAGGAGGAGGAGGAGGAGGAGGAGGAGGAGGAGGAGGAGGAGGAAGAGGATGGAAAAAGAGAAGAAAGGTTTTGAGCTCTCATTAGTTCTTTGTTCAGTTTCTCTTTCTTATTTTTTTTCTTCTTCTTCCTTCTCTCTCTCTCTCTCTCTCTCTCTCTCTCTCTCTCTCTCTCTCTCTCTCTCTCTCTCTCTCTCTCTCTCTCTCTCTCTCTCTCTCTCTTACTTAAATAACAATTAAACGGTTGAAATGTGAACAAAATAGATCAAACAGAGAGAGAGAGAGAGAGAGAGAGAGAGAGAGAGAGAGAGAGAGAGAGAGAGAGAGAGAGAGAGAGAGAGAGAGAGAGAGAGAGATGCTCCCAACACACTCATTCCATTTCACAATTTACCCGTCCCATCTTCTTCCTCCTCCCCCACCCTCAAACCACCACCTCCTCCCCCTCCCCCCTCCCCCCTCCTCCCCCCCCCTCCCCCTCCTCCTCCTCCTTGGTCGAAACTGGACTCGAGGACTTTCGGACAGCCTTGACTTGAAGATTAATAAGCTCGACCATTGCTTTGAACCTTAAAACGAAGCAGTGAAGGGAAAAAGTGACTCGTTTTCCTTCACATGAGAAACCAATTATTATGACATGTTGAGAAAGAGAGAGAGAGAGAGAGAGAGAGAGAGAGAGAGAGAGAGAGAGAGAGAGAGAGAGAGAGAGAGAGAGAGAGAGAGAGAGAGAGAGAGAGAGGCGCATCACTTCTCTAATACATGACTTGGAACTATATATGGAGACATTTCTTTGCTTCCTGTTAACCTCGATGCTCTGTCTCTCTCTCTCTCTCTCTCTCTCTCTCTCTCTCTCTCTCTCTCTCTCTCTCTCTCTCTCTCTCTCTCTCTCTCTCTCTCTCTCTCTCTCTCTCACTAAAAAAAAACAATATTGATCAAAAAACGAAAGAAAATAGTAAAAAAAATGTGCCCTATATATTTCATTCAACCTTTCGTTCAGTCACCCAGGTAAGTCAATCAGACCAGGTGACTTATGACTTATTGCATCACCTGAGGGGTCGTGACAGGGGCATCTTCTCCCCGCAGGTGAGCAAAAAAGTCACCTGATTCAGTGAAGGTAGCTCATTGACTCTCACTCTTTTTCTTTTTTTTTCTTCTCTCTCTCTCTCTCTCGTCATTGTCTGTAAAAGAAGAATGTTATGGGTTAGAGAGAGAGAGAGAGAGAGAGAGAGAGAGAGAGAGAGAGAGAGAGAGAGAGAGAATATAAGGGAAGGGGTCTAGAAAGTAAAGAAAAATGGGAAGAATAATAATGAAAACAAACTCACTTGTACTATCACTTTCAAAGGAAAAAAAAAAAGACTAATATCATCACGAATGTTTTATTTTTTGTGTCCAATATATTTTTAACACGATTTTATTGATTCGTTTATTTATTTATTCCTTTTATTAATGAATTTTTTTGTAAAGTTATTATATATTGTAAACGCTATCAGGAAAAAAAAATAATAGTCACACTTACCATCATCATCAATCACCATCATCATCATCATCATCATCATCATCATCATCATCACAAAATGGACAATAATGATCCTAACTTTGACCTTTTTACACCACGCCAGACTAATGTAACCCAGTGTGACCCCGCGTGATCCTACCCTTGACCCCGGCCTGGAAGTAGGTCAAGTAGGGGTGGGCGGGTCAAGAAAGGCGAAAACCAAGGCGAGTAACGGTAAGTGTGATAATTATTGCCTTTGTGTTTCATAGAGATAGATAGATAAACAGACACGATAGATACATAGAGGGATAGATAAGGGAAAAAAATAGTTAGATAAATAGATTAACAGAAGGATAATTAGATAAAAAGAGGAATAGAAGGAGTTTGATAAATAGAGAAAGAGGGATAGTTATTTAGATAGATAAATAGAGGAAAAGGATAGTTAGATAAATAGATTGATAGAGAGATAGTTAGATTAAAAGATAGATGAATAGAAGAAAAGTGATAGATAGATAAATAGATTAATAGAAGGATAGTTAGATAAATAAAGAAATAGAGGTATAGGTAGATAGATAACTAGGTAAATACGTAATAAATAAGATAGATAGATAATTAATAACTCGTGAAATTAAGATAGTCATCCATTTTATATTTTCGTTTTCTTTAGTTTATAAAAAGAAAACTGAAAGACTTATGACACCTAATTATGTGATTTAAAGCTTAATCCTGAAGAGTAAAGCTAAAAATAGACATAGAGATTAATAAATAAATAATTACATAAATAAACGCAACACAATATAACAGTATTTGATGATTAAAATGGAATAAATTAGAGAAAAGGAAAACAATAAAAATAGTGAAGTGATGCTTAGAAAGAAAACGGATGATGGGACTAAAGTGAAAGTGAGAGGAAGCGAAATGAATGAGATGAAGGTGAAATAGGAACACTATCAGATTGTATAACTATTGCGAGGGAAGGAAGAAAGGAGGAGGAGAAGAAGAAGGAGGAGGAGGAGGAGGAGGAGGAGGAGGAGGAGGAGGAAATAAGAAACTGATAAGGGAGATAAGAAAGGAATGCAAGAAAAAAATAAACATATATATTTTCACCCGTAAATCCCGAGAGAGAGAGAGAGAGAGAGAGAGAGAGAGAGAGAGAGAGAGAGAGAGAGAGAGAGAGAGAGAGAGAGAGAGAGAGAGAGAGAGAGAGAGAGAGAGAGAGAGAGAGAGAGAGAACAACAAAACAAAACAAAAAACAGGTGAGATGACCTTTTACCTGTCCTCCTAATTACCTCTTGCAAACCGAACATTCCTACTCAAAAAAAAGATAAACAACAAAAATAATAATAAGAAGAAGAGGAAGAAGAAAAAAATAAACACGAGGAATGTAACGCAATACCCACGCTAATTAAGGTTCAGGTGTGGGCCAGGTAGACAGACAGACAGGTGTGTGAGGCTCAATTAAGTCATCCTTCGTCAGCGTCTTCGTCAGGTATTAAGCAACACTTGAGTATAATTTGGTAGCGTTTTGTAATGCAAGTAATATAATGATTACAGTTGTATTTGTATTATGGGGTTCTCTCTCTCTCTCTCTCTCTCTCTCTCTCTCTCTCTCTCTCTCTCTCTCTCTCTCTCTCTCTCTCTCTCTCTCTCTCTCTCTCTCTCTCTCTCTCTCTCTCTCTCTCTCTCTCTCTCTCTCTCTCTCTATAATAAAAGTAAGGCTGAGACCCAAATGGTAACTTTCATTTCCGTACATGCCGCGAAATCTCCTCCTCCTCCTCCTCCTCCTCCTCCTCCTCCTCCTCCTCCTCCTCCTCCTCCTTCTCCTCCTCTTCCTCCTTTCATCATATCTGTGTCTCAATGTACAAATCTTTACTTATTTTCCTTATTACTTTTCTTACTCAGAGTCTTATTTCACAAAGACATTTTTCTTCTTCTAAACTCATTTGTTTAATATTTTGATTTACATTTCATTCATATTTTTTTTTTCTTCTGTCTGTCTTTCTTTCTTTCCCACTTTCTTTCTCTCTTTTTTTTTTCTTTCTTTCTTTCCTTTCTTTATTTCTTTATCTCTTTCTCTTTCTCACTCTCTCTCATTCGTGTTGATTTTCAAATATTTTTATTATGCCTACTTTTTCTCGCTCTGAAATGCTATGTGTGTTTGTTTGTCAATTGAGAGAGAGAGAGAGAGAGAGAGAGAGAGAGAGAGAGAGAGAGAGAGAGAGAGAGAGAGAGAGAGAGAGAGAGAGAGAGAGAGAGAGAGAGAGAGAGAGAGAGAGAGAGAGAGAGAGAGAGAGAGACAGAGAGAGAGCGAGAGAGACACACACACACACACACACACACACACACACACACACACACACACACACACACACACACACACACACACACTTCTCTAGCATCTTAATTATACAGGTGTGGAGACAGGTTTTGCTATAGACGGTGTGGACAGGTGAACAGACAGATAGAGTGATTAACAGCTGCAGAGGAGGAGTTGGAGGAGGAGGAACACGTAGGAAGAACAAACAGCAACAGGCCTGCTGGCCCTTACGAGGCTGTTTGTGAGTACACTATCTAGTCTAGAGTGAAGGATACAGGATAGTAAGGGTGAAGGCTTCTCCCCCCACCCATGGCTGGCAGGGAAAGGAAGGCCAACCAAGACCAGACTGTCACTACTGTCACTACCACTACTGCTACCACTACTTCCTGGCAAGCGATGTCAGGCCACTAGCGACGTCTTTTGAATCGACATTTCGTAAGTTAGGTACATCAGGATGAACTTACTCAAAGTTTGCTACGTTAACGGATAGTATTTTAGTTGTGGATTGGCTTATAAATATTTGTCAAGTCTATTTTTGAACGTAGTAATTGTTTTACTGTCGACGACATTGGCGGGCAGGGAGTTCCAAACGTTAACGATCCGATTGAAAAAGAAGTGCTTGGCTTTGTTTGATGTGAATCTTTTACCAGTAATCTTAAAAGAATGATGTCTTCTTGTTATATTTGATCAATCAAAAGTAATGTAATCTTCTGTATTGATATTATCGAATCCTTTGATTATCTTGAACATTTCAATGAAATCCCCTCGCATCCTTCGTTTCGGTGGTAATGGCAGGTTAAACATAACTTATTGCCAGTATTAACCCTTACACTGCCGAGGTCTTTTCTAAGTGTTCGATTTATAGATTTTTAAAAAAATTATGATTTTATTCAAATTTTTCTTATTAATGATAAAAATAAATATTATTGATAAAAATAAATAATAATGATAAAAATAAATAATAATGATAAAAATAAATATTAATGATGAAAATAAATATTAATGATAAAAATAAATATTAATGATAAAAATAAATATTAATGATAAAAATAAATATTAATGATAAAAATAAATATTAATGATAAAAATAAATATTGGCGCTAATTGGTCCACTGAAGACTATTTAAGAAGGAAGACACAAAGGAGGAGGAGGAGGAGGGGGAGAATATTATGATTTTGCTGTAGGAGTTTGGAGAGAGGGAGAGAGAGAGAGAGAGAGAGAGAGAGAGAGAGAGAGAGAGAGAGAGAGAGAGAGAGAGAGAGAGAGAGAGAGAGAGAGAGAGAGAGAGAGAGAGAGAGAGAGAGAGAGAGAGAGAGAGAGAGAGAGAGAGAGAGAGAGAGAGAGAGAGAGAGAGCGAGAGAGATAGAGAGATAAATAGAGAGAATAAATAGTTTTAGGCGTATCACACATGCGTATATAGTGTTTAATATTATAGTAATGATGAAACTGAGTCCAGATTCGTGTTCAGTTTGACTGAAAACCCTTAGGTACAAATTTTCATGAAATTCTGAGGTGTGGAAATTTTTCACGAAATTTTCAAGGGTGTCACCTTAGATTTTTTTTCATGAAATCATGTTTTTCAAAATAACTCGAAAAGTATGAGGTTTACGTAAAAAACATTCGTAATAGTAAATATAGAGCAGGAGACGCCCGTTCCTTTGAGCTTTACTAGAAGGTAATTGGAATGTAAGTAATGGAGATATTGATATATTTGTTTTTTACACGAAACTTCTACTTAATTACATTTTTCTCCTAAACCAAAAGAGTAATTTACAAACGGATGACACCATCATATATAACTTGTCAAGCTGAACAACTTTGTTTCTATACATCTTTGTTGTAGGACTAATACTTTACTTGTAAAATGACTAAACTATTTTGGACTCAAATTCTGGTGGAAATCTTCGGGCCAAAAATTTCACGAATCCATTTTCATCACAAATCCACGAAAACTTATATTGAAGTTAAAGGTTTTGAAATTAATAATAATACATGTTAAGGAAGTGTTGCTGTTGGAGTAAATAAATATTAATAATTATAATAATAAATATTAATGATAAAAATAAATATTAATGATAAAAATATATATTAATGATAAAAATATATATTAATGATAAAAATATATATTAATGATAAAAATAAATATTAATGATAAAAATAAATATTAATGATAAAAATATATATTAATGATAAAAATAAATATTAATGATAAAAATATATATTAATGATAAAAATATATATTAATGATAAAAATAAATATTAATGATAAAAATATATATTAATGATAAAAATAAATATTAATGATAAAAATATATATTAATGATAAAAATAAATATTAATGATAAAAATATATATTAATGATAAAAATATATATTAATGATAAAAATATATATTAATGATAAAAATATATATTAATGATAAAAATTAATATTAATGATAAAAATAAATATTAATGATAAAAATATATGTTAATGATAAAAATAAATATTAATGATAAAAATATATATTAATGATGAAAATAAATAATAATGATAAAAATAAATATTAATGATAAAAATAAATATTAATGATAAAAATAAATATTAATGATAAAAATATATATTAATGATAAAAATATATATTAATGATAAAAATATATATTAATGATAAAAATATATATTAATGATAAAAATAAATATTAATGATAAAAATATATATTAATGATAAAAATATATTTTAATGATAAAAATATATATTAATGATAAAAATAAATATTAATGATGAAAATAAATATTAATGATAAAAATAAATATTAATGATAAAAATATATATTAATGATAAAAATAAATATTAATGATAAAAATATATATTAATGATAAAAATATATATTAATGATAAAAATTAATATTAATGATAAAAATAAATATTAATGATAAAAATATATGTTAATGATAAAAATAAATATTAATGATAAAAATATATATTAATGATAAAAATAAATATAATGATAAAAATAAATATTAATGATAAAAATAAATATTAATGATAAAATAAATATTAATGATAAAAATATATATTAATGATAAAAATATATATTAATGATAAAAATATATATTAATGATAAAAATATATATTAATGATAAAAATAAATATTAATGATAAAAATATATATTAATGATAAAAATATATATTAATGATAAAAATATATATTAATGATAAAAATAAATATTAATGATAAAAATATATATTAATGATAAAAATATATATTAATGATAAAAATAAATATTAATGATAAAAATATATATTAATGATAAAAATATATATTAATGATAAAAATATATATTAATGATAAAAATATATATTAGTGATAAAAATAAATAATAATGATAAAAATAAATATTAATGATAAAAATAATATTAATGATAAAAATAAATATTAATGATAAAAATATATATTAATGATAAAAATATATATTAATGATAAAAATATATATTAATGATAAAAATAAGTATTAATGATAAAAATAAATATTAATGATAAAAATATATATTAATGATGAAAAATAAATATTAATGATAAAATATATATTAATGATAAAAATATATATTAATGATAAAAATAAATATTAATGATAAAAATAAATATTAATGATAAAAATAAATATTAATGATAAAAATAAATATTAATGATAAAAATATATATTAATGATAAAAATAAATATTAATGATAAAAATATATATTAATGATAAAAATATATATTAATGATAAAAATAATATTAATGATAAAAATAAATATTAATGATAAAAATATATATTAATGATAAAAATATATATTAATGATAAAAATAAATATTAATGATAAAAATATATATTAATGATAAAAATATATATTAATGATAAAAATAAATATTAATGATGAAAAATAAATATTAATGATAAAAATAAATATTAATGATAAAAATATATATTAATGATAAAAATAAATATTAATGATAAAAATATATATTAATGATAAAAATATATATTAATGATAAAAATTAATATTAATGATAAAAATAAATATTAATGATAAAAATATATGTTAATGATAAAAATAAATATTAATGATAAAAATATATATTAATGATAAAAATATATATTAATGATAAAAAATTAATATTAATGATAAAAATAAATATTAATGATATAAATAAATATTAATGATAAAAATAAAAATTGATGATAAAAATATATATTAATGATAAAAATATATATTAATGATAAAAATATATATTAATGATAAAAATATATATTAATGATAAAAATAAATATTAATGATAAAAATATATATTAATGATAAAAATATATATTAATGATAAAAATAAATATTAATGATAAAAATATATATTAATGATAAAAATATATATTAATGATAAAAATATATATTAATGATAAAAATATATATTAATGATAAAAATAAATATTAATGATAAAAATAAATATTAATGATAAAAATATATAATAATGATAAAAATAAATATTAATGATAAAAATATATATTAATGATAATAATATATATTAATGATAAAAATAAATATTAATGATAAAAATAAATATTAATGATAAAAATAAATATTAATGATAAAAATAAATATTAATGATAAAAATAAATAATAATGATTAAAATAAATATTAATGATAAAAATATATATTAAAGATAAAAATATATATTAATGATAAAAATATATATTAATGATAAAAAATAAATATTAATGATAAAAATAAATATTAATGATGAAAATAAATATTAATGATAAAAATAAATAATAATGATAAAAATAAATATTAAAGATAAAAATATATATTAATGATAAAAATATATATTAATGATAAAAATATATATTAATGATAAAAATAAATAATAATGATAAAAATAAATATTAATGATAAAAATATATATTAATGATAAAAATATATATTAATGATAAAAATAAATATTAATGATAAAAATAAATATTAATGATTAAAATAAATAATAATGATAAAAATATATATTAATGATAAAAATATATATTAATGATAAAAATATATATTAATGAGAAAAATATATATTAATGAGAAAAATAAATATTAATGATAAAAATAAATATTAATGATAAAAATATATATTAATGATAAAAATAAATATTAATGATAAAAATAAATATTAATGATAAAAATAATGAATAATGATAAAAAATAAATATTAATGATAAAAATAAATATTAATGATAAATATATATATTAATGATAAAAATATATATTAATGATAAAAATATATATTAATGATAAAAATAAATACTAATGATAAATATATATATTAATAATAAAAATATATTTTAATGATAAAAATATATATTAATGATAAAAAATATATATTAATGATAAAAATATATATTAATGATAAATATATATATTAATGATAAAAATAAGTATTAATGATAAAAATAAATATTAATGATAAAAATATATATTAATGATAAAAATATATATTAATAATAAAAAATAAATAATAATGATAAAAATAAATATTAATGATAAAAATATATATTAATGATAAAAATAAATATTAGTGATAAAAATATATATTAATGATAAAAATATATATTAATGATAAAAATATATATTAATGATAAAAATAAATATTAATGATAAAAATAAATATTAATGATGAAAATAAATATTAATGATAAAAATAAATATTAATGATAAAAATATATATTAATGATAAAAATAAATATTAATGATAAAAATATATATTAATGATAAAAATATATATTAATGATAAAAATTAATATTAATGATAAAAATAAATATTAATGATAAAAATATATGTTAATGATAAAAATAAATATTAATGATAAAAATATATATTAATGATAAAAATAAATAATAATGATGAAAATAAATATTAATGATAAAAATAAATATTAATGATAAAAATAAATATTAATGATAAAAATATATATTAATGATAAAAATATATATTGATGATAAAAATATATATCAATGATAAAAATATATATTAATGATAAAAATATATATTAATGATAAAAATATATATTAATGATAAAAAATAAATATTAATGATAAAAATATATATTAATGATAAAAATATATATTAATGATAAAAATATATATTAATGATAAAAATATATATTAATGATAAAAAATAAATATTAATGATAAAAATAAATATTAATGATAAAAATAAATATTAATGATAAAAATAAATATTAATGTTAAAAATATATATTAATGATAAAAATATATATTAATGATAAAAATAAATATTAATGATAAAAATAAATATTAGTGATAAAAATAAATAATAATGATAAAAATAAATATTAATGATAAAAATAATTATTAATGATAAAAATAAATATTAATGATAAAAATAAATATTAATGATAAAAATAAATATTAATGATAAAAATAAATATTAATGATAAAAATAAATATTGGCGCTAATTGGTCCACTGAAGACTATTTAAGAAGGAAGACACAAAGGAGGAGGAGGGGGAGAATATTATGATTTTGCTGTAGGAGTTTGGAGAGAGGGAGAGAGAGAGAGAGAGAGAGAGAGAGAGAGAGAGAGAGAGAGAGAGAGAGAGAGAGAGAGAGCGCGATAGAGATAGAGAGATAAATAGAGAGAATAAATAGTTTTAGGCGTATCACACATGCGTATATAGTGTTTAATATTATAGTAATGATGAAACTGAGTCCAGATTTGTGTTCAGTTTGACTGAAAACCTTTAGGTACAAATTTTCATGAAATTCTGAGGTGTGGAAATTTTTCACGAAATTTTCAAGGGTGTCACCTTAGATTTTTTTTCATGAAATCATGTTTTTCAAAATAACTCGAAAAGTATGAGGTTTACGTAAAAGACATTCGTAATAGTAAATATAGAGCAGGAGACGCCCGTTCCTTTGAGCTTTACTAGAATCTAATTGGAATGTAAGTAATGGAGATATTGATATATTTGTTTTTTACACGAAACTTCTACTTAATTACATTTTTCTCCTAAACCAAAAGAGTAATTTACAAACGGATGACACCATCAGATAGAACTTGTCAAGCTGAACAACTTTGTTTCCATACATCTTTGTTGTAGGACTAATACTTTACTTGTAAAATGACTAAACTCTTTTGGACTCAAATTCTGGTGGAAATCTTCGGGCCAAAAATTTCACGAATCCATTTTCATCACAAATCCACGAAAACTTATATTGAAGTTAAAGGTTTTGAAATTAATAATAATACATGTTAAGGAAGTGTTGCTGTTGGAGTAAATAAATATTAATAATTATAATAATAAATATTAATGATAAAAATAAATATTAATGATAGAAATATATATTAATGATAAAAATATATATTAATGATAAAAATATATATTAATGATAAAAATAAATATTAATGATAAAAATAAATATTAATGATAAAAATAAATATTAATGATAAAAATATATATTAATGATAAAAATATATATTAATGATAAAAATAAATATTAATGATAAAAATAAATATTAATGATAAAAATAAATATTAATGATAAAAATAAATAATAATGATAAAAATAAATATTAATGATAAAAATATATATTAATGATAAAAATATATATTAATGATAAAAATATATATTAATGATAAAAATATATATTAATGATAAAAATAAATATTAATGATAAAAATAAATATTAATGATAAAAATAAATATTAATGATAAAAATTAATATTAATGATAAAAATTAATATTAATGATAAAAATAAATATTAATGATAAAAATAAATATTAATGATAAAAATAAATAATAATGATAAAAATAAATATTGATGATAAAAATAAATATTAATGATAAAAATAAATATTAATGATAAAAATAAATATTAATGATAAAAATAAATATTAATGAAAAAAATAAATATTAATGATATAAATAAATATTAATGATAAAAATAAATATTGATGATAAAAATAAATAATAATGATAAAAATAAATATTAATGATAAAAATAAATATTAATGAGGAGGAGAAGGAGGAAGAGGAAGAGAAGGAGGAGGAGGAGGAGGAGGTGGAGGAGAGAATCAACAAACAGGAAATGCAATGCAAAATATTCTTTATTTCACTCTTAGTCTACAATCGTAAATTCGTCATCACATCAGACAAGTACAGAATATATAAACCTGCCACAAACTAACAACAAAATAACAATGAAGAAGAAGAAAGAAATATATAACCACGTTTTTTAGGAGAAGGAAGGAAGAGGAAGAGGAGGAGGAAGAGGAAGAGGAAGAGGAAGAGGAGGAAAAAGAAATGACATCGTTACTTAGATTCCGATATGAACTTTTCTTTTCTTTTCTCTTCCTTTCTTTAGTGTATCTTCCGTCTACTGGGAGTAGACCACGTACTGGGGGGCGGGGTCGGGGGTAGGCTCTTGGTACTGGTTAGGGGCGGGGTACTGGTTTCTGGCTTTGGCTTCGTCCTCTCTGCGTGCCTTCTCGATCTGTGCAATGGCGTGGGCGGGCAGTGGGTGGGGCGTGGGTAAGAGGTCCGACTCAACGCGGTAACCGTTCTCGTCAGCCACGAAGGAGAACACGGCGGGGGTGCCGTCAGGGAAGGTGAAGCTGCGGGGGGAGGGAGAGAAGGAGAAGGAGGTGAGAGTGTGTTGAGGGTGTTGAGGGTCTGTTCAAGACGAACCACTAAATACCCAACAAGATCATTAGCAAAACAACCAATACTCACGACCATCCGCCTTGTGAGGCCACAGCGCCTTGGGGACCCTGTGAGGAGCCCTGTTCTTGGCGGCTGATCCCGTTACCAGTCTCGAAGGCGAAGTTGTAGTTGCCGTAGGCGTCTGGGCCCTGTCTGTCGTCCCTCAGGATGGGCACAGGGGGGTTGGCGGGGCCGTAGGATGGAGGTGCGGGGGCGTACTGCGGGGGTGAGGTTGGGGCTGAGATGTACTGGGGTGCTGCGGCCACCACCGTCAGGAGGAGAGCGAAGATGAGCTGACGAAGGGGAAGGAGACAACATTACTCACTCGAGGACCACCAGCGGGAGGATACGGGAAGAAGGGAGGCAGGGGAGGGTATGTGTGGCAAGGTGGAGGGTGAGGGTAGATGGGCATAGTGTGTGTGTGTGTGTGTGTGTGTGTGTGTGTGTGTGTGTGTGTGTGTGTGTGTGTGTGTGTGTGTGTGTTGGCCTCACCGTGGTCATGGTGGCGGTGAAAGAGACTTGTATCGTCTGTGCCTGAGTCTGGCTGGCGAGAACCTATATACTAGCCGCCGCCCCGCCCTCAAGGTCACCACAGGGACGCCAGGCAGGGAGAGAGGGGAAAGAATGGGAGAAAGAGATGTGTGGAAGGAACCTTACCTCTTAACACCCCTGAGTGAGAGGAGGAGGATGCTAAACTTCCCTCTTACTTCACCGCCAGATGGGTTCAGGAGAAGGAAATCATGAGTAAGTGCCGCTTTGATCCCTCTCCTTCTAGGCGAGAGTAAGGCACCTTCTGCTGGGTGTGGCGAGGGAGGGGTCACGAGGGAGGCTGAGGGGGGGTGTAAGGTAAAGATTAAGTACGGGCACACGCTATAGCTGTGCGTTGCTACGGGCGTTCATCTCCCGTCACATCAGCTTTTGAACCTGTGGTGGAAATTAGTCCGTTACGCCGGGACACAGGGCCACTGTGACATCCAAGTTTCCACAGTTTACTTTCCGCAGGTTTCCCTAGGTACCCATTTATCTGAGTGAGTTATACGCCGACTGCCCTCTTCCGGGATCGAACTTGGGTTAGCGGATTCTTAGTCAAACGTGCTAACCACTGCACCACTGAGGTGTAAAACGGAGATTAATAGAATTCATAAGGAAGAGAAAGAGAGAGACAATGCGTGCGTATGCGATAGGAATGAGTAATAAGTATGTAAGAAAGAGATCATGAGGGAGAGAGAAAGAGAGAAAAACAAAATATAATAAGGAAGAGAGAGAGAGAGAGAGAGAGAGAGAGAGAGAGAGAGAGAGAGAGAGAGAGAGAGAGAGAGAGAGAGAGAGAGAGAGAGAGAGAGAGAGAGAGAGAGAGAGAGAGAGAGAGGCTAAACTTAGCCTTACCGATAATAATTAAAACAGGTATCCTTTCAACTTTTATTGTTGCCACACTTTTTTCACATGTCTTCCTTTTCATCTCCAATAAAAAAATTTTTTTTAAATAAATGATTTTGGGTGCGTGGTGGGCCTCATTAAGCACCTGGGCGAGGGACTGCACAGGTAACACAGGTGATTATTATAGTGCACAGGTGAACACCCATAGGTAATGCACTCCTCTGATGTGTTATAATGTATATACATTTACCTGTCTAACAATACAACCATTTATTGAGATTTGCGTAGGGATAGAAGTGGATATCCAGTAGATGCCACCAATTGTATTGGATAGAGTTTGATAGTTTCCGTAGATGGAAGTTGTATTTGCTATTGGGCAGCGTAGCTTGAAGACTTGATGTGTTGATACGAGCGGAGGCAAGGAGGAGTTTGAGTATCTACAGTGTGAAGTAAAACAAGGCTTCATTTTCAGGAGACGTTTTAGACACTGGTAGAGTCGACTGATTTAATATAGACAGAAATATTCAGGTGGTGTACATAGATGATAGTTTTGATTGATTTATAACCAGCATTGGACACACACACACACACACACGATTATGATATGTTATAGACAGGAGAGATGTCCTACCGGGATGGCTGCCCGGTGTGAACTATTATAAGTCTAGGACAGAGAGGGTGAGGATGACCTGCATTGACCTTGATATCACCTGGCAGGCTGAAGGGAGATCATCCTGTTAATCCCAGGGGAAGGGATGGAGAGGTGCACGCGTTCCCTTTAGGGACTGACAGAAACGTGTGTCTTCTAAGAATAGAACAAGTCGGTGATATAGAGACGTACACTAGAGGCTGTTGAATAGGGCTGGCCACTCACTCTGAAATGCCACAGGAAAAGACGCCACATTCACCTGCTCACTTCATTTTACACAAAGAACTCTGTATGTAAGGAAAAAATCTTTACGACATTTATGTATTCTCAAAATTTCAGGAACCTTTTTAGTCACTATCCATTTGGCATAAATCAAGATATATCGCAAAACAAGTCAATACTAGGTACATGATCTACTTTTATGGGATATTCTGTGTAGACTGTCGGTGTAGCCTTTTGATGGGTATTCTCTCACACACTTGCTGGACGAAGCAAGAAAAAGGAGCAAAACACTAAAAGTATTCCCTCTTTCCTACCTCTGCCACCATCACACTTATATTGGTCACCCATAACTAGGAAGCCACTTGTCTCTCATTCGTGTATCTCATCTCGGCTGGAACTTTCATCTGAGCATGGTTTCGGCCCACTAAATATCACAAGTAGTACTTACTCGATTCTTCTTGGAATTTGCCAGATAAAACATTAGTCTATGGAAACTGGAAACTTTTTCCAAACTAAACATATAGCAGGAGACTATTGATACATTTGATAAGAGCATGAGGTTAGATGACAGTATTTAGCTTGTAATAACTGCTTTTAGAGTGTGTAGCACCAAATCACGTGGATTCTGTTAGCATAAATACTTAGGATTAATGTCTTGTAGTATATATAGGTTCAGTACATCAAGGTTGATCACGAGAGAGATGCTAGAATATGGGTGTCTAACAGAGCTTCTAAGGTGTGTACTGAGTCCTATATCAAAACAGCCACCAACCACTGGCATTTCGGAGTAAGTGGCCAGCGCAATGACAGATGTAGAGATGTATATGGTACAGGAGGAGGAGGAGGAGGAGGAGGAGGAAGAGGAAGAGGAAGAGGAGGAGGAGGAAGAAGAGGAAGAGGAAGAGGAAGAGGAAAAAGAGGAAGAAGAGAAAGAAGAGATTCGGCGGGAGAAAGGAAGGCTGTGGAATTAAATATAGGATAGGAAGAGGGTAATGAAATAAAGAGGAAGAGAAGGAAGAGGAGGAGAAGGAGGAGAAGGACGAGTAAGAGGAGGAGAATCAACAGACAGGAAATGCAATACAAAATATTCAAAATTTTAATTCTTTATTTCACTCTTAGTCTACAATCGTAAATTCGTCATCACATCAGACAAGTACACAATATATAAATCTGCCACAAACTAACAACAAAATAACAATGGAGAAGAAGAAACAAAAACCAAAGAAAACAGAAAAAATAACCACGTTTTTTAGTACAAAAGGAGAAGGAGGAGGAAAAAGAAATGACATCGTTACTTAGATTCCGATATGAACTTTTCTTTTCTTTTCTCTTCCTTTCTTTAGTGTATCTTCCGTCTACTGGGAGTAGACCACGTACTGGGGGGCGGGGTCGGGGGTAGGCTCTTGGTACTGGTTAGGGGCGGGGTACTGGTTTCTGGCTTTGGCTTCGTCCTCTCTGCGTGCCTTCTCGATCTGTGCAATGGCGTGGGCGGGCAGTGGGTGGGGCGTGGGTAAGAGGTCCGACTCAACGCGGTAACCGTTCCCGTCAGCCACGAAGGAGAACACGGCGGGGGTGCCGTCAGGGAAGGTGAAGCTGCGGGGGGAGGAGAAGGAGGAGGAGGAGGTGAGAGTGTGTTGAGGGTGTTGAGGGTCTGTTCAAGACGAACCACTAAATACCCAACAAGATCATTAGCAAAACAACCAATACTCACGACCATCCGCCTTGTGAGGCCACAGCGCCTTGGGGACCCTGTGAGGAGCCCTGTTCTTGGCGGCTGATCCCGTTACCAGTCTCGAAGGCGAAGTTGTAGTTGCCGTAGGCGTCTGGGCCCTGTCTGTCGTCCCTCAGGATGGGCACAGGGGGGTTGGCGGGGCCGTAGGATGGAGGTGCGGGGGCGTACTGCGGGGGTGAGGTTGGGGCTGAGATGTACTGGGGTGCTGCGGCCACCACCGTCAGGAGGAGAGCGAAGATGAGCTGACGAAGGGGAAGGAGACAACATTACTCACTCGAGGACCACCAGCGGGAGGATACGGGAAGAAGGGAGGCAGGGGAGGGTATGTGTGGCAAGGTGGAGGGTGAGGGTAGATGGGCATAGTGTGTGTGTGTGTGTGTGTGTGTGTGTGTGTTGGCCTCACCGTGGTCATGGTGGCGGTGAAAGAGACTTGTATCGTCTGTGCCTGAGTCTGGCTGGCGAGAACCTATATACTAGCCGCCGCCCCGCCCTCAAGGTCACCACAGGGACGCCAGGCAGGGAGAGAGGGGAAAGAATGGGAGAAAGAGATGTGTGGAAGGAACCTTACCTCTTAACACCCCTGAGTGAGAGGAGGAGGATGCTAAACTTCCCTCTTACTTCACCGCCAGATGGGTTCAGGAGAAGGAAATCATGAGTAAGTGCCGCTTTGATCCCTCTCCTTCTAGGCGAGAGTAAGGCACCTTCTGCTGGGTGTGGCGAGGGAGGCTGAGGGGGGGTGTAAGACAGAGATAAATAGAGTTTATAAGGAAGAGAAAGAGAGATAATGCGTGTGGCTGTGATAGGAATGAGTAATAAGTACGTAAGAAAGAGATCATGAGAGATAAGAGATAGAGAAAGAGACAGAGAAAGAGAAAAGAAGAAAAGAGAGAGAGAGAGAGAGAGAGAGAGAGAGAGAGAGAGAGAGAGAGAGAGAGAGAGAGAGAGAGAGAGAGAGAGAGAGAGAGAGAGAGAGAGAGAGAGAGAGAGAGAGAGAGAGAGAGAGAGAGAGAAAGGAACTTAGCCTTACTGATAATAATTAGAACAAGTATCCTCTCATCTTTTATTCTTGTCACACTATTTTTTCACATGTCTTCTTCCTCTTCATCTCCAGTGAAAGAACAAAAAATTAATGAATTGAGGTGGTGCCGGACCTCACTAACCACCTGGGCGAGTTAGCACAGGTGACTATTATAATGCACAGGTGAACACCCATAGGTAATGTGCTCCATTTAAGGCTTAGATTATGTATACATTTACCTGTCTAACAATACAAACATTGATTGAGATTCTCGTTCCTTAGTTACTGTCTTTAATCTTCCTTTCGCTTGCCTTTTATTTATTTATTTATTATTTTTTTTATCGTCTAGACCATGGGCGGGTGGTCAGAAAAGGCCTAGCGTACGTTCCACCACCTTGTTCAGCATTAACATTGTTGTCCGGCTCGCGAAACCTTAGCCCCCCCAAAAAAATATCTGCCAATCAGCATCTGGCATCTGTGTTCTCCATCACCTCACTCTGCGATCCTGCCAGGCGCCAGTGTAGTACATACGTTGGACTTTCACATTGAGATTAAGTATTCTTTGTTGGTCAGTACTGTTTGGAAAATAAATTACCACTATTATAGTAAGTGATGCGTAAGTGTTTCAATAAAATTATAGTATAGAGTCACTTTTGGGTTTTGGTTTGTCACATTGGTCACTTTTGGCTGCTCCTGAAAATGTCATCTGACCCTCGCTATGAAAAGGTTGTCCGCCCCTGAGCTAGACACTCCTAACCTAACCTAACCACCCCCCACCCCTTACCCACCCATACATAAAATAAAGGGAAAAGGAATAAAACTCAAATAAAATAAAAAAGTAAAATGATTAACTAACTCAATAAGGAGGAGGAAATTAGAGAAAAAGGTGTGTGCGTGTGTGTGTGTGTGTGTGAGAGAGAGAGAGAGAGAGAGAGAGAGAGAGAGAGACACACACACACACACACAACACACGAACACTGCTAACTAGAGCATGCCTCTTTCCTTTCCTCTCTTCTTCTCTCCATCCTACCCTCCTCTCCCTCTCTCCTCCAGGTGAAAGGAAGAGGGGGGGGGAGGCACCTCTGCAGCACGTGCCCTCCCCCCCCCTCCCTCCCACACACACATTTAACTATCTCATAATGTTCCATAAGTCTTGTGTTCATAATAGTTAACCATCTATGCAAAGAAAGTTAATTGTATTTACTATCACTATTATTATTATTATTATTTGTTTTTTATTATTATTATTATTATTATTGTTATTGTTATTATTATTATTCCTTCTCCTACTACTATATTTCTACTACTACTACTACTGCTACTACTACTACTACTACTACTACTACTACTACTACTACTACTACTACTACTACTACTACTACTACTACTGCTACTACTACTACTACTACTACTACTACTACTACTACTACTACTACTACTACTACTACTACTACTACTACTACTACTACTACTACTACTACTACTGCTACTATTACTACTACTACTACTACTACTACTACTACTACTACTACTACTACTACTACTACTATGTACTACTACAACTACTGCTACTGTTATAATGAGACCATGCATCACTCAGTTAGCAAAAAATCTATATAAAAAATCGGGAATGTAGGAGTGACTAGCTAGAACAAGGGTGAGAGGAGGAAGGAAGGGTGAGGCAGGGTGGGCAGGGTGAAAGGCGGAAAAAGAGTGACACTAATAGAAGAAAATGATCATAATTAAAAAGGGTGAGAAATAGTAGGATGACAGTGACTAAAACTAGGGTGACGATACTATAATAGGGTCACAGGAGTAAGTGTAGGTGATTAAAGGTGAGGCAGGTGGTCAGGGGGGAGGGGGTGAAGGGTGATACGATACGCTACTTGTACTTGCATTTTTATGGTTGAGAGAGAGAGAGAGAGAGAGAGAGAGAGAGAGAGAGAGAGAGAGAGAGAGAGAGAGAGAGAGAGAGAGAAAGTGACAGGGATAGATAAGAGCATACAGACAGGCAATATATAACTGCATAGGAAGAAAAAACAAGAGATATCTGTTTAAGGATTGCTATCTCTCTCTCTCTCTCTCTCTCTCTCTCTCTCTCTCTCTCTCTCTCTCTCTCTCTCTCTCTCTCTCTCTCTCTCTCTCTCTCTCTCTCTCTCTCTCTCTCTTTATTCCATTTATTATCGTTTTCTTTCATGGGGAACTGTAGGGAGCACCTCACTGTACATTTTCTATAATATATTCAAAGTTATAAGATAATTTTGAAAAGAGTCTATTATACGTACATAGAATCACCTAAGTGTACATCTCTTTTCTTATTGAATTCAGAAGTATGTAGTCATTTCCTTTCTTATCTGTAATCTCAATTTAACACCCACTGTAGTATGATAACGCTTCTCTAACAACCAACTGACCTTATTTCCATCCTTTGCCTTATAAAACTCTCCTACCAAGATGTCACCCTGGCTTCACCATCCCTATAAACCCCATGATGTATTGCCTTCTACATCCTACACACCTTTCACCACCCTTCTATCACTAGGCCTCAGCTATTTAGTGCCCCTGCCATACCGTCTGTGTCTTTCTCTTCTCTCCCCTCCTTTCTGGGTTTTTACCTCTCCCTTTCACCCTTTCACTTTCTGTTTCAATCTTATACATTTTCTTGATCTTTTTTTCCTTATGTTTGGCCCAGTTCCAGCGCATTCAGGTTGTTTTGTGTGTATTTATCTATTGGTTTTGTCTTGTCTTGTCTTGTCTTGGCTGTCCGTATCTCTCTCCTGTCTCTGTCAAGTTAGGTTAAGCTCCGAGGTGTAATATGTCTGTTTGTGTGTCTGTTTGTCTGTCTGATTAGTTGTCTTTCTGTTTGTCTATGTGTGTATCTGTTTACTAAATGACTTCCTCCTTTTTCTCTCTCTCTGTCTCTCATCACATCATTAATTTTCATAACACCTCACAGCATCACT
>JAPQNM010000023.1:5199453-5204453 GCA_029783475.1 Metacarcinus magister
ACACACACACACACACACACACACACACACAGCGTCTGGCGAAGTGATAAAAACTAGTTCCTCAACAAGGGCGGCGAGCGTTCGAACACCGTGCTACACTTTCCACACACACACACACACACACACACACACACACACACACACACACACACACACACACACACACACACACACACACACACACACACACGAAAGAGAAAAAACTAGATGCTATGAAAGAAGAATCATAAAAATAAAATGGAAGCTTAAAAAATATCAAAAAAAAGAAGACCTGTGTGTGTGTGTGTGTGTGTGTGTGTGTGTGTGTGTGTGTATGTGCGACCATTAAAACCAGGTCAAATTTCGGTTCTTCCTTTCACAGGTGAGATGCCGCAGGTGAGGAAGAGGAAGACCTTTCACTTTCCTCCTCCTCCTCCTCCTCCTCCTCCTCCTCCTCCTCCTTACTCTTCAAGGTCGGTTTCTGGGTCAAAGTGGGAGGAAGGGAAAGGAAGGAAGAATGAGGAGACATAGTAGTGGAGAGAAAGTGAATAAAACAGAGAGAGAGAGAGAGAGAGAGAGAGAGAGAGAGAGAGAGAGAGAGAGAGAGAGAGAGAGAGAGAGAGAGAGATTACAATATTCTCATGCAACTTTAGTCACGTAACACGGGAAGCACTTGAAAGAAAACGGGACGAGTGCTTTACTTCACTTTATTCATTCAGGGAGAGACTCGTACATTTTTACACTGATGACAATGATGATGATAATGATGAGAAAAATATTAATGATGTTGATAAGAGGTGAGACCATTAACACCTCACCCTACACCCTCACCACCACCTCTTTACACCCTTCCCCCTCATCACCTTCAGAGCTTAGTACCACCGTTGACTTTCTCCTGATGAAGTTATGTATATCGTACCAACCGTGTCCCCAGTCAAGAGAGAGGGCGTGGTCAGAGGGCGTAGGGGACCTTAGCCACTCCTTCACCCCCTTCGGCAGACAGACACATCGAAGGAGGAGTTTCACCACGTGTCTCC
Organism: Metacarcinus magister; assembly: GCA_029783475.1. NCBI lineage: Eukaryota > Metazoa > Arthropoda > Malacostraca > Decapoda > Cancridae > Metacarcinus > Metacarcinus magister. The sequence goes on from JAPQNM010000023.1 coordinate 5,200,470, forward strand.
TGAAGAAGTAGCTACGCAGGTTGTACACATACCACTGCCAGGAGGACGTGAGGATGAAGAGCCAGCTGAGGATACAGTGAAGGGCTTGACTATGACTCCTGAGGGTGGGAGGAAGGAGGTACTGCAGGAGGGTGAAGAGGAGGAAGGGAGGCACGGAGAGGAGGAAGGTAATCAGCATCAGTAGCAGCGTGGAATGGATGGTCTGGTCGTCTCTCTTCTTCCTCGAGACACAGGTGGCGGGCGTGTGTTTCTCTGCGTCTGCGTACTCCTGCTGCGCCTTCACCCGGAACGAACACACAGCCAGCACGGAGGCGGTGACTACGAGGAGCGACAGAACACCTAAGTACCCGCCCTGCACCACCATCACCACGTGGGCAGCACCTTCCACGTCGCCGTCAGGAAGTAAAAGAGTGAGTTTCGTCGCTGGATCGAAGTAGGTGACAGGATCTTGAGCGAGGAGGAGGAGGGTGATAGGGAAACCAGCTGCCAAGACCCACATTATTACCGAGGCTACCATGACCCTCCTGACGGTGAGGTGCCTGCAGAAGTGAGGATACCCACACAGCACTACCCGCTCCACACTCAGCCACGCCAGGCACTGCAAGGACGCTAGGGAGGTGATCCAAAATACAACACCCACGAAGGTCGCCACACCACCACGAACATGAGGTGATGGTGAAGGTGTCATGAGGCTAAGGGTGTCATGCACTGCTAAGGCCATGACAGTAACCGCCCGTAGAAGGTCACTAATGGCTAAGGATCCTCTCATCACCCATAATGCATCACTGTGTTTTGAGGTCAGCATTGTTACCAGCACCAGCGTGTTCCCCAGCAGCGCCACCGTCAGCCCTGCCACCACCACCACCACGAACATTATCTCCCACACCTTCTGCGCCCCCGTCAGGTAGTCCCACGTCAGCACCACGTCGGAGGAGTCCCCAAGGTAGATCATGGTGTCGTTATGTGATGCAAACCAATACACGTCCTGCACAACCCGCTCTCGTGTACCAGGCAACTGACGAAGGTACTGAAGGGACCCGCCCCCACCCTTCACCCTCACCCACTTCACAGACACCACCTCCACCTCCAGGTCACCACACGCCGTAGGACACACCAGGTTGGAGTTATTATGCAAACCACTCAAGGTCTTCCCCCAGCACCTTTCTATGCCCTCAGGGGAAGACAGGTGTGGCGGGGCAGGTGTGGGAGGCTGTGGAGGGCAGGAGGACACAGCACACCTCCCTGCAGAAAAGATGACCAAGACGAGGAGGGTAGACAGCGGTGCCCTTAGGTATTGCATTACCACCTGCAGGAGAGAGAGAGAGAGAGAGAGAGAGAGAGAGAGAGAGAGAGAGAGAGAGAGAGAGAGAGAGAGAGAGAGAGAGAGAGAGAGAGAGAGAGAGAGAGATTAGGTCACTTTCCAATAGAACACTTATGACTTATAGATCATGAAGACTCAAGGAAGTGTTATAAGTCAAGTAGAGACTGACTGACTGACTGACTGACTGACTGACTGACTTACGCAAACCAAACCCATACACTCAAAGCTAATAAGTCACATAATAAAATGACTTAACACGAGTGGATCAGTCAGGTGGAGATTGACTTACTGACTTACATGTGAAAGTGGGTGGACTGGACTGGACTTGACTTAGAGAAGGATAGGTGTGAAGGGCTTCGCGGCTACTGACTGACTGACTGACTGACTGAATGAATGAATGACTGCATGACTGAGACAGGAAGGGGATGGCGGGGACTTGAGGTTAGCCAACTGTCTGTTTTTTCTCCTCATTGTTTCCTATTTTATTACGAAGAATAGTGAAAATATTTGAGTCACCCGTTAAATATGAGTTTTAGGCTTTCTCTTATCTCTCTTATCTCTCTCTCTCTCTCTCTCTCTCTCTCTCTCTCTCTCTCTCTCTCTCTCTCTCTCTCTCTCTCTCTCTCTCTCTCTCTCTCTCTCGTTGTTGTGGTGGTTAATATTGTTTCCTCTTCATTATCATCATTTTCTTCCACCCCTCTCCTCCTCCTCCTCCTCCTCCTCCTCCTCCTCCTCCTCCTCCTCCTCCTCCTCCTCCTCCTCCTCCTCCTCCTCCTGTATCATCGTCATCTCTTCATCCGTTCTGGAGGGACTTTACCGAGGCAGTTTTGGGGAGTTACCTTTCTCTAACCCGCCAGGATGTACCTCTCTCTCTCTCTCTCTCTCTCTCTCTCTCTCTCTCTCTCTCTCTCTCTCTCTCTCTCTCTCTCTCTCTCTCTCTCTCTCCTTTCCTCCATTTTATTCTCGTTTTTCTTTTTTCTCAATTTGTTTGTGTAATTTTGTTTATCTGTGTTTGTTTGTTTTCTACTTTTTCCCGCCATTCCGTGTGTGTGTGTGTCTGTTATTCATGTCTGTCTGTCTGTCTGTGTGTCTGTTTGTTTGTTTTCATCCGTCTACCTTTCCGTCTGAGTGTGTTCATCGATGTCAATCTGTCCGAGGCACTACTAATACATGTATCTGATCATTTATTGGTAATATTAACTGATCAAACAACAACAACAACAATAATAATAATAATAATAATAATAATAACAAAGAACAATAATAACAATAACATAAACGAAAAATAACAAGGTGACAAACACAACTACAAACACAATTCTAACAACACAAACTACAACAAGTACATCACCACCAGTACTACCACCACTACTAGCATCACTATCATCACTATTACTCAACTGTCACTATTATCAATGTTGACGCAATGAATGGAGATAAACGGAAAGATAGCAATGCATCCGTCCCTGCAAAGATAATACGATAACAGGAGGAGGAGGAGGAGGAGGAGGAGGAGGAGGAGGAGGAGGAGGAGGAAGAACAGGAACAAAAAGAGGAAATGAAGTTAATAAAAAAAAAAAACGAAGAAAAACCGGAACAAACAAACCATTTTCTATTCCTCTCCCCATCTTCCTTCACTAACTCCTCTCTTTCCTTCTTTTTCTTTCCTCCTCTCACTCTGTACTCTCACTCTCTCTTCCCTCCTCTATGGACGTCACCTCATCCCCACGAAGGATTTTCAGAAGGACACTTCCCCCTGAAGCGTGTTGGGAGCTGCCTTGAGTGTCTTCAGTTTGAGACTCTTCATTCAAGGGTTCAGAAGCGTCTCGAACCTGTGATGTGAAGCTTGTATCGAAGGAGGATTGATGGGAGGAGTCTTGATCCTCTGATCTTGAAGGGTGTTGCGAGATATCCTCCTCCTCCTCCTCCTCCATCTCACTAGTGTCCTCTGTTACCTTGTCAGCTCCTCTTAGTAACTGTTGGTTAATCTCTGGTTCCTGGCGCCTGGTCTCTAATACTTGAGTCTCACCCTGATTATCGGGTATTACTTCCACTCCTTCACTCTGAAACCCTATATTTTCATCCTTAGGTTCCTGGTGTACATGGGAAGGCGATTGGATATCAACTCCTTCCACCTGTGTCACCTGTGTGTCCTGACTATCTGCCTGACGAAAGGGAATGTTAGGTTGTCGCCCAGGTACTTCTGCCATTATCGACTGCCCAAGGTACTTCATAGCCAGCCATGCGTCTAAAACCTGAAGGGAAAGAAAGAACAGGATGTGAAGGTAAGATTAAGTTCAAAACATTACTATTATCATCTCTTATCTATCTATCTATTGTTAATTTGTAAGAGTGAATAGATAACAAGAGTAACCAGAGATGTAAATGAGCTCACCGTGTCTTTGATCTGTGACGGTGGGAGAAGGAAGCCGCTAGTGCCTGTGTCTCTTAGTTCAATGGTAAACGAAAGGGGGATGTTAGCCACGGCCGCAGCCCAGTCGTCAGAACCCCCAGCAGCGGGATCTGCGGCAGGAGAACACGACTGTCAGAACCACACACACACACACACACACACACACACACACACACACACACACACACACACACACACACACACACACACACACATACAGGCTACGTACATAGATCAGCAGCGCTCATAA
>JAPQNM010000023.1:5211953-5234453 GCA_029783475.1 Metacarcinus magister
CTCCTTAGTGTGTGTTATGCTGTGATTTGTACTTTGAACTGAAACTGTGAGTGTGACTTTTTTTGTGCTAGCGTTTTCTTCTTTCCTCTGAGGCTTTTGGTGTCTTCTGCAGATTGGTAGTCCGGTAGTGAGTGATGCTGCGCGAATTGGAGTGGGAAGAGAGGACCAGGTAAGAACACACACACACACACACACACACACACACACACACACACACACACACATACACACACACACACACACGCACACACACACACACACACACACACACACACACACACACACACACACACACACACACACACACACACACACACACACACACACACACACACACACACACACACACAGTCAGGTAAGCTCACGTAAGCGGTAGTACAGTGGCTAGCATTTGGGCATGCAAACCTAGGGTCCCGGGTTCGAGTTCCGATATCCGCTGGCAACTTTTCTTTGGTATTACCGCTGAGTAGGCAAAGATTACCCAAATTGCTACCATGCACTGTCCTCAAACGGGATTTGCAATGTTATATGCATTTGAGGCAGTAGAAGAAATAGCCTCTCTCGCTTTCAACATCAGAGAGAACGTAGAAAATTGAGGTGTCACTGTAAAACATCTAAACCTACGCCACTTATGGGCAGAGGCCGTCCATCCTAGCCTCCATCAAGCCTATCGGCGCAACAGGTATATGATGTAAAAAAAAAAATTTTAATCAATGAATAGCTAGGTGTGGTAGAGAGATGTGATAGTGTTGACAGACAGGTGTGCCGAGCTAAAGTGTGGGGGGGGGGAACAGCAACATTGCATCACACCAAAAAAATACGGATCAAAGTCTGCTGAGTAAACAAACGATCCAATAGTCTCCTTATTTGGTGCTCCGCCTTTACCTCTACAAAAGGGTTAGTACTAATACTAAATCGTCCGTGATGAATAGTTAGTGTTAGATCCAGAGTATGAGTGTCATCACTACTAGATCACTTTAAAGGCTGAATATGCATGTTTTACACCATTCAATGACCTTTGTTTGCCTTTGCCCCAGCCCTGTGTGGTGATGCAGTACAAGGCAGGCTGCGGCGGGTGCTCTGTAGCCGAGGGAAGGCCCAACACCCACCCCTGCCTGTGTATAGACTATATTTACACTTCGCCGATATCTATGTCAACCCTCCCGTCACCCTTCCCATCCCCTCCTACGTCTCTCTCACTTGCAGGTTGATGGGTCGTGGACATTTCCGTGGGCAGTAGTGCAGGCCTCGCCTTTCCAGCCACCCTCTGCGTACGTTTACCGAAACCTTTCGATGCCCCGCGGCCTCGTGCTCGTCTTCAATTATCACTTCACCGGAACCCATGACCAGCGTCATGGCTCCAAGCGAGACAGCTTCAACCTCAAGACACTTTTCAGACGCATGGGTTACTTAGTGTACTTGTACGAGGACTTCAACAAGACAAAAACCAAAGAGGCACTCCAGAAAAACCAGGAGGATCCGTTCTTGCGTAACTATGACTCACTGATCGTGTTCATCCTGAGCCACGGGAAGGACGACAAGTTTTACTGCGCTGGAAGCAACCAGGACGAGGAAGCCATGACGCTGGACAACGTGCGGGACTACTTCACGGACACCAGCTGCCCCGCCCTCAAGGATAAACCTAAACTGTTCTTCGCCAATTCCTGCCGCGGGAAACAGCACGAGCCTCATACCCAGTTCGACAGTTTGATGCTGCAGCAGACGGCACCCAAAGACATGTTGACCACGTACGCGTGCATCAATAAATTCATGGCCCCGCGACACCCTGAGCACGGCACCATATTCGTACAGGTGTTGTGTGAGGTGCTGGCTACCCACGCCCATAACCATGAGGTGCAGGACCTCCACTTGAAGATGTGTGAGCTCATGAAGGAGCGCGGAGGATCCACTCCAGAGGCGCAAAATTATCACTTCAAAAGATTCTACTTCAACCCAGTCCAGCCTTAGTGTTGCCAGCCATCCGCTGCGCCCGTACGAGGAGGAGGAGGAGAAGGGAAGAGCTGTGCGAGAGTACGTAGATCACCAAACATTTTATAGCCTTGATTTCGGAATCTGCATTAAGTCGGGATGGGCAGGGCGGGAATTTGATTGTTGTTTGATTAACTATTTTTTCTTGACTGAAGACGCAGCTGTTGACTACAAGACTCAGCGGCTTGTTGTTGTTGTTGTTGTTGTTGTAGTAGTAGTTGTTGTTGTTGTTTTTGTTGGTTGTTAAGGTTTGCTGTGGATGTGTTGTCACTTAGGATAACATGTAATCATCTTAATAATAACAGTGTACTCATCTCCGTTTTCTTTTCGCATCTAAAGAAATAAAAGTCGTCTGGTCAAGTGAGAGGAAGTAACGTTGGTGTAACATCACGCCACTGTTACTTCTATTGTGGTGGTGCAGTGGCTATTGTGCTTACCTGCGAATCTGCTGGCCCAGGGTCCGAGTCCAAGCCGGATGCAGAAAGTAAACTGTTTCAATAATGTATAAGAGTAGGGGTTCTCGACCTTTTGCAAGCTGAGACCTCCTAAAGCTGGTTCAATGCAGTTGAGGCCCCTCTTCCCTGCGCCACCCACTCCCCCCCCCACACACACACGTGCACTATGCCACCATAGATAGATAGTTAGATAAATAGATAGATAGATAGCCCTTGGCTTGGCTATTATTGTATTGGCCCACAATAGTAGTAGTAGTAGTAATACTATAATAGCAGGCATATCCGTGATTTTTTCCCCTTCTGTCCTGTGCTGCCCCACCCCCCAACCCCGGGGGGCGCGCTCCCCCGGTTGAGAACCACAGCGCCCCTTAATGTATGCACCCTACGCACCTACATCATCCCTGATAAGGCTAGAACAGTAGAGTGAGATTTTTTTTTTTCTCTCTCTCTCTCTCTCTCTCTCTCTCTCTCTCTCTCTCTCTCTCTCTCTCTCTCTCTCTCTCTCTCTCTCTAATTAACTAACTAACTAACTAACAAATTAATTCATTACATTACAAAACTACAATACAATTATAACCACAATGAAAACGATAATCTGATAAATAATAACATATCTCTTCATGCTGATTGGTTATCAACTCGTGACGTATGATGCCGGGCTGGTTTATGATTGGTTAGGGAGGTGTGACGTATCGCGGTGCTCAAAAACTCTCCACAGGGCAACCAGCGGTAACTTCAAGAATTAGTATGCGCTGAGCAGTGGTAGAGGGAGGGTGTTGTGATACTCTGAATTAGTGTTAAGGTGAATGAATAGTCGTAGTGGTTCAAATGGCTCTGGTATTACTCCACTCGTGGCCTAAAGGTTGTGAGTTTGATCCTGGCTCACAGCAGCTGTTTGGTGAGAGGGTTAACGCTCTCTTGTTAACCTAGTCTTGTTACCTAGTTCGGGGGGATTATTTAGTCACTTTTTTAATACTCCTCCTGGGTTATGTGGTGGTGGTGGAGGCTGGAGGAGGAAGAGGAACATAATGCAACAGGAGTGGTGGTAGGGAAGGGGAAGGGTATTTAAATGTAGTGGTAAAACATCACACACGTTGGCGCTCTTCAACAGTATTTCCGCCTCCCATTTTCTTTCTATATAAAGAGCTCCTGAGAAACAAGAAAACGATCTTTAAAACGCGAACTCAATCTTAAAATCATAATAATCCTCTTATGCATTGTTATTCGTTTTATGTTATTATTGTTCTTCGTATAATATCACGTGTTTGCATTCTTAGTAAACAAATACTAGTAGATTTAATGACATAGCCAGACAATATTACTCTCTCTCTCTCTCTCTCTCTCTCTCTCTCTCTCTCTCTCTCTCTCTCTCTCTCTCTCTCTCTCTCTCTCTCTCTCTCTCTCTCTCTGGATTGTAATGGCAGAAAAGGTCATATGTTGCATGCAATCCTGAATCCTGTATATCAAATGTCAATAAGTAGGGCACGTATCATAAGAACATTGCAATATACACTTCTCTACCACACCTCTGTTACTTCCTCCTCCTCCTCCTCCTCCTCCTCCTCCTCTTACTCCTACTCCTCTCCTACTCCTCATCTCCCATAATTTATTTACTTCCTTCCATCTCACGTCCTCTTCCACCTTCTCCATTCACCTGTTTTCCTAATTTCCACGCCAGCTATCATCCGCAGCGCCACTTACCTGTTGCAACGCTAGATTACTATTTTGTTTACTTATTGATGATGATAATGATAACAATAATACCAATATTTACTTTGCATTTCAGAGGTTGTGTTATATCGATTTTTTTTCTCTCAGGAATAACTATATAACCAATTGTTGGGTTAGTCTCATATTTTGGTGGAGATTTTCAGACTTTCCGCTAATTTTCTTTTTAGTTTATGGACACAAAATGTTAAACTAAGGCACTTTTTTCTTGACTCGTAACTTTAACTTCCTGGGTAACCGATACGACGCTATACCGTAAGGGGCAAGTACCTTTATTATACACTTTTTGTTAATAAATCATATTGAGAAAATTAGCGAAAGGTCAAACTAACTAACTAACTCATTTTTGTGAGAGACTGGAAGAACAAAAGACTAATAATAATGAAAGGATTGAATTCTAGATAATTACCATTGTTCATGCCACTAATTATTCATTATTATAACAATTACCTTCATTATATTTATTTAACTGGAGACTTTTCTATGTCCCTCTTTTATGATTAATTAGACACGAGAGAGAGAGAGAGAGAGAGAGAGAGAGAGAGAGAGAGAGAGAGAGAGAGAGAGAGAGAGCCACCATAATTAAGTACATTCCGGAACGGGGTCACAAAGCTTTCACAGTGACTCAGTTAATAACAGTGAAAATAACACCACCTTGCCAAATCTGCTGGTTATCTGAAGGTCATTACTATTTATTAGAGGGATTTGCTATCTCACCCACACTGATTATAGGTAAATACTCGCTAGATTGTTCTTTATAGCTTTCATTTCGTCCTTGGCACCTTATACTACTCTTAAACTATGATAAGAAACAAAAAAAAAGTGTGTGTGTGTGTGTGTTGTAGCGGAGGGTAGTCGGCTACATAAGGATTGGAACAACACCCGGACTTGGCTTTGGTAGTTTATTGGTGCAGCGTTGGTTGTACACACAGGTAGCTTGTACAGTGGACAGAGAGCTTGGAGATGGTGAATAATGTGTGAGGGGAGCCACGAGGTTTGACTCCCCGACGTGAGCTGTGGTGTGTGTCGGTGGCTTATATTGGCGTCGCGGACCTGGTGGTAACGTGAGGTGAAGTGACAGGTGAGGTGAAGTCAAGTTAATCTCGACCTCAGCCGTGGTCTCGAGGGAAGTAATTATAGGGTCAGGCTGTGGATGTGTGTGGGTGTGTCGTGTATGTGAGTGTCGCTGCTACATCACTCCCCCTCCTAGTGACGAGGAAAGAGGAATGTAAAACAATATACATAATACAACATAGAGACAAACATATGCCGTAAATAGTCTTGATACCCACCAATTGTAGCGGAGGGTTGTCGGCTACAGTGTTATGTATACAAATACCACATACCGGAACAGTAAACAAAAATAACAACAACAACAACAAATGGTACAGACTGAAAATACAAAATACCACCGAAGAAAAGTAGCACATAAATAAATAGAATAAAAAGTTACCAATTCAATTCTAACACCGCTAAAAACAGTTAAATCTCCCCTTCATTTCACACTTGTATCCCTTTCATCCATCCCTGTGTAGCACAACATAAGTTAACCCATTACTTAACCATTCACTACACTGCTTAATACCACTTATCACCAACCACACCAAGTACATAGCAATCCATACTAGTTCAAGCTCGACATATTTACAGCTTAAAGATTGTACCATAATCCACAACTTCTTAATAATGCTCGAAAATTAGGTGTGTGGTGGTGGTAGTAGTAGTAGGAGGAGAAGTTTGTTCATCTGAGGATTTTCTATTTAAGTGTGGTGTAAGATGGATCTGTGTGGGGTATAAAGAGAGAGAGAGAGAGAGAGAGAATGTTATTGTTATATATTTATGTTCTGCTTGTTTTGTTATTATCACTGTTACTCGGCTTTTTACTTTCTTCTACTTCAACTTCTTCATCTTCATCTTTCTTTTTTCTTCTTCCTCTTCTTACGGTGACATAAGTAGTATAGTTATACTTAATACTCTTTACCACCATCACTACCACACAAACAACAACAATTACTACTATTAATATTACTACTACTACTACTACTACAACAACCACTATCATTATCACAAATAGAATAGCTACCCATGTCACATTTGTTTGTCTACCAGCTGATGTAGTATTTAGTATTTACAGAGAAAAAAAATGCCGTGACAGAAACTACGCAGCTTTGATAATTACTATAAAATATTTATAACAGTTATATATATTCCATTACACAAGTTCTTCATCGTGTGAGCAAATTTTTTTTTTACTCTGAAGCACACACACACACACACACACACACACACACACACACACACACACACACACACACACACACTACATACATCAAACCAGTCTCATTATTTTTTTGTATTCGGTCTCACCTAAACTTTAAAATAAGAAATGAAAATAAAACAAAACAGTGAATCATTGTGACTCATCTAGTATGAAGAAAAACACTCCCGTTTAAAATCATCATCCCTTATTAATGTCCACTCTTTATCTCTCCCACATACAGAAAAAAAAAGCTGATTGTTTTCCGGGGACGCACGTGGCTACTGTACTACGTAGTATCTGTATTACAACACCGTGACCTTGATAATGCCTGCCTGATCCATCCAATAACAGGAATTGTAACCTCAGTCCGGGTGATTTAGTTATATTAACGGTTCATGTGTATCCGAGTCGTAAAGTGTATGTAAGCCGTGAGTGTGGTGATGTAACGCTTCTCCCTTGGCTGTAGTCAAGGTCACCTCCTACACTGTCCTGAAGCCAGACGGTGAGAGAGACAGAGGTTGCGAAATATTTGATTTAGCGCATTCCAGTTTGCAGTTTGCGTTAGACCTGCTCCTCTACCCACGGCATTTCTTTAAGGCAAGAGCTTCTTAGACTTCTCACCTTCCCTCTCTAGTCCCTATCTGAGACCCTGTGGGGGAGGAGGAGGACTGCCCGTACTGCTTCTTGCGTAGTAAGTCTGCGCAACAACCTGACGTACGAGTGAAGAGTGGGTTAGCAACTTAGCCAGTCACTCATCGCGCGCACCTCACCCTGTCAGGGTGTCACCACCATCACCGCCACTACCTCCATACACCACTTACCCACCGTAGCATCTAACGCTAGAACACGTACTACGTACAAATCTCACTCGGATATCCCGCCACAACTAACTGAAGGAGGAAGAGATAGCAAACTTCAAGCCTCGTTACTTAACCTTACCAACAGTCAAGGAGCACACCCACTCCTTACAACCTAGGGGCGTGACAAGAGTGGCCTTGAACGCATGTTTGACTATAACTGAGTGGGACAACGAGATAAGTGAGAGGAGTGAGTGAGGGTGACGGTTAACGCGTGCTGTGAGTGTGACCCGCTACTGACCAAGACCTAGACGGGATGGCGCTAACGGGGTCAACGCAGGACCCTCTGCTCTCCACCCTCGCCGCCGCCAACCTGAGTGAGGTCGTGGCGGTAGGATGCACACAGGAGGTCCTTGACTTTGAACCATCCTGCATGGAATTCCTGGAAAGTGAGTACTTGTGTGTTAGTTGATTTTGTTTACCTACCTGTGGTCACTCTTCCTCTACTACTTGTTATATTTCACCCTAATTTTTTCACTGTTGTAGTGGTATATGACTTCTTATTTTTTTCCATTTCTAGTGGCGTGTTTTTATATTTATTATTGTCTGGATTTGTTAAGCAACGATTGGTGTTTTATCTTTTCTTTCTTTCATGACATAATTTCTAACCTTGTCTACTATAACAATAAGGCGGAGATAAATAAGGACACAGACATGCGCGCGCACGCGCACACACACACACACACACACACACACACACACACACACACACACACACCGTATAAGAGAACACGCAAGGGGTGAGAGGAATTCCTGATTTCAATAGCTTTTCAGAAATGGCCAGACTCTACTTGAATTAAGGAACAAAAAAAAGAAAATATCAGTTGATGGGGTGATCATGAGCTATGTTACCTATTGTCATATTTTTTCAATAATTTATGAGATTCATTATAATCAATATTTACCTTTTTCTGTTTACTTTATCGTAGAATGCATTTCATGGAAGCTCTATATTTCTATTCCATACACTGAACGATGGTAGATAATCAAAATGTTCCTTCAATCTTTAATGAATACCAATACAATATTATATAATGTATTAATGCAACAGCCGGAGCAAGAAATTAGGTCAATGCGTAGTTTTCATAGTAAAATATTACGTCTATAATATAACTAATAACTGAGGTGGTGTAGTCTCGCTGCCTATAGGTATGATTATTGTAAGCAAGGTTAGCTGAGCCAAGTAGGCTACACATGTGCTGTTGCTGATAGCATGTCACCTGGGTGGAGAGACCTCAATAAACACCTTAATAGGAATGGTGTTGAGGGCTGGATAAAATTATCTACAAAATTGTGGGAAGCTATATTGAACACTTTCTAACGGTATTTGCTGTCTTTTCTGTGTAAGGTGATAAGAAGGAATGTAACACCGGAACGTATTACAAGGTTAGATAACACGTTAATCAGTGAAAGAACAAGTCTTCCTACATCTTCCTCATCGCTGTTATCTTGATCAGAGGCTACAGGAAGGTAGAAGCAGAGCCCAATGTTGGTACGCGAAAACATTGCACCGTCTTTTGGTTTTAGCTCAACTCTAATATTCGTGAAGTTTGCGTACTGCTGTTAGGTATGATCTTATATCACGTAAATGAATGTGTATCTGAAGTTTTGTAATTGAGGTATTTCCTTTCAGTTTGGGTGAAGGTGAAAGTTTTCCTACTCTCATGGTGACGTTTTTGCCTTCTCATGCATCTGTGTGTTTTTTTTCTTCTCAGTGAACTCAACAAAGGGTTTACGATTCTCAGTATTCCTTGATCTTGTTTGTGTTCTTTATTTTATATATTCTGTTGCTGAGCGTCGTACTTTATTGCCCTCGAACGTACACTCTCACACATACCACTTTTTATCAGCTTTCTCTTTATCTCCACTTTTATAATCTTTCCGCATTTTCTCAAGTCTCTAAGGATTACCATGTTCTTTTTTTTATTCTTTTTTATTCACGCATTTCGTATTTATTTAGTTTCCCGTTGATGTTCTTTTGCATTAACACTGTCTGGATGCTGCCTCCTCCTCCTCCTCCTCCTCCTCCTCCTCCTCCTCCTTCTCCTCCTCCCAGGCTATTTATTATGGGAAGTTGTTACTCTTATATAGAAACACAAACAATAGTAATAGTAGAAACAGTAGTAATTATAGGCATTGTTATTATTAATTATGTTGTTCTTGGCGTGTGTGTGTGTGTGTGTGTGTGTGTGTGTGTGTGTGTGTGTGTGTGTGTGTGTGTGTGTGTGTGTGTTGTGATTGGCGAACAACAGAAGGCGTCGCGGAAATTGGCAAGCCTTTCGTGCCTCTTATGTACACTTGCAGGAAGCTTACGACCTTCGCACACCGGCACCACAAACGTTCCCTGTAGATCCACTTTCTGTTTTTTATACTCTCCTTTCTCTTTTTTTTCAAATTATTATTATTATTATTTTTTTATTTATTTATTCTTTTTAATCAATCCACATCTTGCTTTACTCTTTTATTATTTTGGTATTTCATGATTCTCTTACCATTTTATTCAACATTTCCACATTAAGTAAGACTCTCGTACTGACGATTAATTCTGAGAAATACACTTTGACGTGACTAACATGTATAGGAAAGGGGAAAAAATGCTGACTAAGATCAGAAGTAAAGACACACTGAAGGAAAGGAGAGAGAGAGAGAGAGAGAGAGAGAGAGAGAGAGAGAGAGAGAGAGAGAGAGAGAGAGAGTGTGGATGGTGTTAGTGAAAGTTTCGGTGTCAGCATCACGCCCTTAGTCAACTTCGTCTTGTTTACTTTCCTGACGGAGGCCGGGACTTCCTGCCTCACTGACGGTACTTCAGGATTTCCCCGAGCTGCGTCAGGATGGTGTGGGCCGTTGTTATTTACTCAGCTTTGTCATATCTTGTGTGTTGTGGGGGGTTGGGGGGGGGGTGAGAGCGGGTGAAGAGTACTACAGTGACGTCACCGACCTGCTCTCACGTCGTTTCCTGTTTCATATCTCTCGTGTTTCATTCGTTCTTTTCTTCATCGTTCATCTTATCTTATCAGCGGCAGGGACTGGTGATGGTCATCTCACTCTTGGAAGCTTTTGTGGTGCGATTCCCGACCTTAACATTTGATTCTCGCTTTAGAGGAAGAAAGGGAATAAGATGGTGGAAGGAAAAGAAGGGAAAGACAGCTGAGTGGGTAATTCTTTTATACAAGGAATATTTTGTGTACACTGTGACTGTAGAGCCTCATAGTGACACACACACACACACACACACACACACACACACACACACACACACACACACACACACACACACACACACACACACTGTTGCTGCTGCTACAGTGTTGAGCGGCGCCTTTCCCTTCCAAGTGTCCAGAGCACTGGAGGCTGAGGACCAAGCGGCGCGGCACGGGTGTGGGGTGTGGGCTGTGGTGGTATAGTGTTTCTACTACACATGTATGTCGCGGCCCTTCATTGGCCCACTTCCGCCCCACCCATGGTGGCTATGAGGTCAAACACCTGCTGACGCACCTTCCGCGCCGCCTGCAACCACCGCAGCTCCGTGGACGCTGGCGGCTCCAGCTCCAGGATCTTGATAGAGGTGTCCAGCATGGTGAGGGCACGGCTCAGTCCCTCCCCGCAGGCCTTGGTGGGCGCCTTGCTACCTGCACCACCCATCTGCACCTCCGCCGCCTCCTTCTCCACCAGGGCCGCCTTGTACAGCGACACACCTGCGGCGGAGCGTCATTACTAACGTGTTGGGGAAAGAAGGAAAGCAATATTAAACAAACACTCCCCCCCCCCCAAACCCTTCACCGCTCCCCACTCACCCTTCCTGCGGGTAATCCCAGGCTCCAGCCGCTGGTACAGTCCTATAATACGCTGCCACAAGTCCCTCCGAAGGCTGAGGGTGCGCGGCGTGGAGTCTTGCAGGTGCTGAAGGGCCACCTGGGCCGCCGTCAGCCACACGTAATGATTGGTGTGGAAGGTGTTGGCGGCGGAAGTCAACATCTGCAGCGCCGCCTCCATGCTCGTGCCTTCCTCATGAATGCGCTGCACGTACTCCTCAGCCTCGCGCGCCACCACCTCTTCTGATTGCTCCTCCCCACACTCTGGGCAGGACCAAGGGCGTCCCGCACCCTCGTAAGGCTCCAGGAACCCACCGGAGCAATTTGGGCACAGCGGACAGGAAAAGTAAGATCCCAGCTCGGTGTGGTCCGTGCAACGTTCACAGGAACAATGGAAGTAGTACAGGTTACTGAGGTCACTTTGGCGCCGCCACAGTGGGTCTGCGGGCGGCAGGTAGCTGAAGAAGAAAGGCTCACCCTTCTTGATGGGCACGGCGGCACGTACGTACACGGTCCCGTCCCCCTCTGAGCGGATGGTCACGTTGGGGCAACACGAGTGATTCATGAGGTAGAGCGTTGTGTAGATGCCTCGTACCTTCTCCCTGTGAGCACCGCACGTGTTGATGCCATTGGTAATAATGGCACCGTGCACGTGACGCACCGTCTCCTCGTCCCAACCCGCATCCAGCACCTTCGTGAAGTAGATGACTGCGGCCTCCGTGTGAGGCTCATTCTCCTTCCGCCGCAGCTCTGCGTGGCTCTCCATGGCGCGCACCTTCTCCCAGGCTCCGGGGTCTGTCTTCTTGAGCAGCAGGCATCGCAGCACCAGGATCACATCGTAGCGCGGCGTCTTCGCGTACCCGGTGGGAACAGCCACCCTCTTGGTGTCCGTTGCCAGCACGGCACACTCTGCCTGGTGGCGCGGGGCGGCGGCACATTGATGGGAGCAGAGGGGCCAGTAGCATCGGGGGCAGCGGGGAAACTCCTCCTCTTCCCTGATGGGAGAGTGGCAGCCCAGGCAGATAGGGAAGGATTCTGCCGTGGGACCCAGAACCACCGGGGCCTCTTGCACCACCAGATGGCCCTCCTGCAGGTCCCGGGAGGCTACCAGTTGTCTGCGGGCAGTAAGGAACCAGTCACTCTGTTAGGTGTGGGCGTTGTGTTTCTGTTGAGTAATATGTGTGTCACGAGATGAAGGACTGATGCTGTTATCTGTACGTGATACCACTCACCGGCCCGCCTCAGGGTCGGTGGCCAGCGTGAAGGGCCAGCACTGGACCTTGTGTGCTGGCCAGTGCTGACGCTGGTGGTCCTTGCTGCAGTAGTGGACGACACTGCATCCGCCGCACCGCAGCGAAGCATCGCCGCCACACTGACCACACCTCCCTCCGCCCTCCATTGTGCCTCACTTGACCTCAGGGACTCCACCTACTCCCTGCCTCCCTCGATGCCCATCAATCACCGGACACGACTGGCGAGGAAGGTGTGTGACTGGACCACGTGTTGCACCACAAAACACTACCCAGCACCTTGGGTAGCAGCACCGTCCAGCCCAGCTAGTCCTCACCGTGACCCAGGCCAGGCAGGCAGCGGCCACACCACTACACACGCCGCGTCGCGCCGCACACCTTCACACCCTCGCCCTGTGTGAGCCGCGTCTGCGTGTGTGTGCTGCGGGCGTGGTGAAGGACGCGGGTGCCGGCGGGAGTGTGATCGCCTGGAGTGATCCCAGCGGCTCTCTGACACTAAAATACTTGTTCAGTGCCAATAACAGCTGGCAGATGTCACTGCCGACCCGCTGTGCATGTGTCTGCACCCGCTCAACCCCCTTTTTGTTCGTCATTCACAGTTGTTTGCCGGTGGAGGGGGGGGGGCGGCTGGGGGGCACGCCGGTGAGGTGGTGAGAGGCTTGGTAGAGGTGTGGTGGTACTCTAGGGTGCATTGTGTGCCGCGCCCTTCCTGTCTTACTGTCTTTTTTTTTACTACTTTATTTGTTCTTCCTTTTCTGTCTCCCTGCCATTCCCTCTTTATCCTTGTCTTTCAACATTTCTTTTCTTCCTCCTCCTTTCCTCTCTTCCTCCCACAACCCATAAAATAACCTTTAAAACTACACAGTTCCATTTCAGATTTATTTCGTTCCTTTAACTTCACGAACAACACTTGGCACCATGTTTTTTTTTAGTCTACACGTCTGCTCTCCCTTTGATATCAAATTGGCGCCAAAACCGTATAAAGTTACTAGGGGGACGACCAGAATAGTCATCGTCTTCTTATTCTCGCCCCCTCACCCCTATCTCACCCCCTCCCTCTCTCTCTCTCCTCTCTTGTTTCACCGTGAATAATTACGATGATTGGTGGGCGTCTCCTCCAATCATGGGAGGTACTGCCGTGACGTCATCTGTTGTATAAATAGAGAACCACTCGGCTAGGGTCGTGCAGGTCCCCCCCTCTGCTGCGGGAGGAGGGAGGAAGGGAGGGAGGGAGGTGAGGGGGAAGTAATGAGGCGTTCACAGCTTTCATAAACCTCCTCCATCACTCACTTAGGTAAACTAATATTGTTAATGGTCGCAAAATTGTGAAGGAAAGTGTGAAATTAGTGCTTGGATTGGTGTAGCAAAGATCGAACGTATCTTTAAGTCTCACTCCACCAAAGAAAACTTGTCACTTGAAGGGGTGACATCGTGCATTGTTCAGATAACGGGAATATTCCTCTCTCGGGGTCACGCCTCACCGTTGTTCACCTCCTGGGGAAGGGTAATGTAGACAGGACCCTCCTCCCCCAGATCCTTCGCCACCACGTTGATAGCCTCTTGAATCTTCCTTAACCATTCCAATTCGTGTGATCCTGGAGGTTCGAGGTTCATTATGTCACCAGCCTCCTGAAGGTGTTTTAAGGCCCTCTGAAGCTCCTCCTTGAAGAAGTGGTCGATGATAGCCCCGTCCCTCTTCTCAGCCCTTGTCAGGTCCGCCTCAATGGTCCCCAAGTGGTAAAGTGTCACGCCTGTATCCAAGGACTTGTTAGAAGGGTGAGGGGAAAGGGAGGAGGGAGGGAGGGGAGCAGCAACCTTGTGGAGGGATAAATGGGAGGGAAAAGTTGCATACATAGCTATAGAAGGGGAGGGAGGAGCATAGTGTCGTTCTAAAGAGGGAGAGTGTTCCTGTAAATATCTGTGAAGGGTAAAGAGGAGATATACTCGTTGTAAGAGGAAGAGGAGGACTAGAAGAAGGAAAAAAAAAATGAGGAAGAAACGTCAAGGGAGCAAACAACTAATAGTAAAGAAGGGAAGGGAAAAAAAAGGGGAACATTACATCACACTAAAGGAGGGAGAAAAAAGGGGACAAGATGATGACTATGAAAATATTATAGCATCCCCTTAAATATCAGCAGAAGACAAAGTGAAGTCCTACCTGTATAAATAAATACCTATAGAGTTTGTTTATTTACAAGACAAGTGAGAATAGAATACAAAGACACTGTAAGTACCACAAACACTGTAAAGTGAGAATATAAACACGACAAACAACGCGCCGCGAGCATCACTCCTCCACCCGCGAAAGAGAGAGAGAGAGAGAGAGAGAGAGAGAGAGAGAGAGAGAGAGAGAGAGAGAGAGAGAGAGAGACACACAAGAGAGAGAGAGAGAGAGAGAGAGAGAGAGAGAGAGAGAGAGAGAGAGAGAGAGAGAGAGAGAGAGAGAAAGAGAGAGTACATACATTTACGTGGCCTACTCAACATCTGGCAGGTTACGAGAACCAGACACTACCTTACGCCATCGTTGCCTCTCGCTCCGTCTGGGTGCACGTGTAACACCGCCGGCAGCAGGGCAGGGCGTGGAGGGTGCAGGTGGAGGCGTGGCGTTATGTCCAACTGAGGGACGATTGTGTTTGTCAGAGTTTGTTAGAAGAAGCACGTTACCTGAGAGAGAGAGAGAGAGAGAGAGAGAGAGAGAGAGAGAGAGAGAGAGAGAGAGAGAGAGAGAGAGAGAGAGAGATAGCAATTAGGCAGGTATGTTGAGCAGGTGTGGTGCAGGTGAGCTGTGTTAGGGTGAGCGTCAGCAGCACTCGCCGGTCAGTGGTTCCCCCAAGCAGCATGGGTGAGGTGAGGCAGGGGGCAGCACGGCACCTCGTCTCCTGGTCATGCCAGGCTCCAGGACGCTGTAGATGTGCAGGA
Organism: Metacarcinus magister; assembly: GCA_029783475.1. NCBI lineage: Eukaryota > Metazoa > Arthropoda > Malacostraca > Decapoda > Cancridae > Metacarcinus > Metacarcinus magister. Next base: position 5,227,224 of record JAPQNM010000023.1, read on the forward strand.
GTCTGAGCCACAGTTCCCGCTTCAAGGTCATCGCCTTGTAGGAGTAGTCTGGCTGCAGCGTCCTGAGGGCCACTTGCGCCGCCATGACCCAGACGTAGTGGTGGGCGTGGAAGGCCATCTCCACGCCCCTCAGGATGCCTCGCACGGCCATTGGGGAGCTGCGGATGAAGGTGTCGTCGTAGTCGAAGCGGCTCATCCAGCGGTCCACCTCGTCCCTGATGGCTTCCTCCTCCTGGCGCCTGCCGCACCCGGGGCACTCCCAGGTGGTATCCTCCAGCCAGGTGGTGGGCTCGAGGTACTTGTCGCTGCACTCAGGGCACGGCGGCGATGAGTAGTGAACGCCCAGCTCGGCGGGGTCACTGCACCGCTCGCAGTCACAGGTGAAGTAGTGTACCTGTCTGGTGTAAGCTTGACGCTCCCACAGTGGGTGGAGGGTGGACGTGTAGGGTACCGTGAGGGCGTCGCCGCTCCCCAGGTCACGAGCTGCACGCACAAACATGGTGCCTTTGCCGTCAGACGACACGGAGACGGAGGGGCGGCAGGAATGGTTGAGGAGCGCCAGCTGCAGGTACAAGCCTCGGAGGTTCACCCCGGTGGGACTTGTCCACTGGGAGCTGTTAGTGACAATTGCGTCACGTATATGGTGCACCACCTTGGCGTCCTCCTCCACTTTGAGGACCTGCGTCACGTAGTCAACTGTGTTCTGGTGGTCCTCGTCGTCCTCCAACATGCGATACGGCACATGACTGGCCAAGTCCAGCAGGTGGCGCCACGCGGTGGGGTTTGTCCGTCGCAGCAGAAGGCACCGCACCACCAGGATTACGTCGTACCGCGAACTGTAGCCGAAAAGCTGCGGCTGTCCGGTCCTCTGGGTGTCTGCGGCCAGCACGGGGCACTCTGCAGCGTGGCGGATGCTGGAAGCACATCGTTTGGAGCACAGCGGCCACCAGCACCGTGCACAGCGCGGCGCTTTCTCATCACTAATCAGCTCGTGGCACCCCAGACACACCAAGTGGCAGGCAGCGCGAGGGCCCAGCACCACAGGCGGCTCATACAGCAGCAGCTCCCCAGACGACACCGGCCGCTGTGCCGCCAGGAACCTGTCAACGGAAACATAACAGTAACGCGGGACTGGTTGGAAGTGAACCGGCGGCCGCTGAGTCACACCTTGGGAGGTAAACTAAACCTTACCTGCCGGCGTCAGGCGATAACTGCTCGGCGACGGGGAAGTCCTGAGTTTGCTGAGTTTCTAAAGGAACCTCCTGGCGGTGTGCTTGTGGGCGGCAAGGCTTCTGGTTATACTTGGTGTGTCCTTCCGCCCCACCCATGGCACCAGGCAGAGCACGATGCCTCCTGCTGAAAAATAACGTTGAAAAACAAATACACGCCTGCCACACACCCTGCCACCCACCCTGCCGCTGACACCCCTACATCCACGACCCACGCGACGCTGAAGGCCAACCGAGAAAAAGAAAACACACTAATGCATGTGTCCGTGAGGCTGTATGTCTGACAGCCGGAACAACACTGTCACCTCTGTCAGGACTCAGGACCCTGCTTCCTGGAGAGAGATTCACACACACACGCACACACACACACACACACACACACACACACACACACACACACACACACACACACACACACACACACACACACACAGCCCCTTCTTTGCGGCGTGTGCGCTGTGTCGTTCACCGCCCGTAACAGCAGCTCATAAGTCTGCGGCGCCGCTGTGTTGGCTCAGTGTTGCAGCAGCGGTGGGTGAGGAAATGTTGGTCCCGCGCCAGCAGCAGAGTGTCAGCCGGTGTGTTTTACCTCGTGTGTCCTACCAATACCACACTACCACCTCCCTCCCTCCTACTCCCTACGACCAAGTTCCGTTTTCTCTCTTTAACACCCACTTCCATTTTCTGTGAAGCGTGTTTTCTTTTTGAGTCACCCGTGTTTATACAAATGTTAACTAATGTTTTGTAAGCACACAAGCCGGTTTTTGCTTGCTTATACTTATACTGCGTTTGTTTATATTCTTTCCTCTACCTCGAAACATTTCACTTATCATGTCGTATTTTCAGGCAAATTTAGAAAAACTCACTTTGACATTATCACTCATCAAATTATTACTTTTTTTTCCACCTTCCTCTCCTTCTTTCTGTTCTTTACCTGGCCATGTGCACTTCCTCGCGTTACCTGCACCAACACTCACCTTTAATAAGACTGTCCCTGTATGTCACTGCCTCGCCTCCTTCCTCTCTTGCAAAGGGTTGAAAAAGGGTCTTGGGAGAGTTAGGAAAGTAGAGATGAGTGGCAGCTGAGTCCTCTAGCGATGCTCGTTGACAATATACTGCCTCTCCCTCTTCCTTGGCTGTCCCCTCTCCCTCACCCTCACCTTCTCCCCCTTTTACCTCCCCTCCATTCCTCCCCTTCCCCTCATTTACCCTCTTTTTGCCCTTGTAGCCGCCACCCATTTGTCTCATTATATAAATATTGGCGATTCGTGGATTAATTTTATCTACGCCTCTCTCTCTCTCTCTCTCTCTCTCTCTCTCTCTCTCTCTCTCTCTCTCTCTCTCTCTCTCTCTCTCTCTCTCTCTCTCTCTCTCTCTCTCTCTCTCTCTCTCTCATTCATTTTCTTAACATTTTCGTGTTCCTTACTTTTCAAAGATAAAAGAAAAAATGTAAATTGAATTATTATATTTATTTCATCACAAAATTTTTCTTTAATACTTTCAACAAATTTCAGAATATACGTTTTTATTTTATTTATATATATTTTTTTAATCCTAAAAGAACGTCCAGTGAAAATTAGTTAATTGCGTACAAAAATAGTGTTTTCATTTACCTTCACACAGCATTTTCAAAACGTTGTATATTAGTATTGCAGCTTTTGTTTCTCTATCTATATATTATCTATATCTGTCTGTCTAGCTATCTATACAGAGATACTGAAAATCATAGACGTAGACGAACAAAAAGAAAAATATCATTAGCATAACAAGCAAAAAAGAAAAATAATAATATAAGTTGAAATCAATAAATAACACACTCACTTTCCCTCACTCACTCACTCACTCACTCACTCACACTCTCTTCACATCGTATGATTCCATTAAACACCAACACTTTCCATCTCCTTTATCAACTCTTGGACTTCCTCCTTCCTCTGCCTCGCTCTCTCCGCCAGCATGTGAACCCTTGCTTTACGGGGCTCAAGACTTAGGATATCTGCAGCCTCCTGGAAGTAACCGACGACGGGGCGAAGGTGCTGCAGGAGGAAAGCGGTGTAGATGTTGCTCTTTGTGTACTCGTACCTCACAGACCTCATGATGCTGAGTCCCATTTCCAGTATGGACATTCCTGTAGGGAGTATGTGCAGTGTTAGGTTACAGGAGGGAAGAAAGAGTTTAGGGGAGTCTAAGGTAATTTACTTTTGAAGGAGGTTGAGGTAATGTATAAATGAAATGATAGTATAGATAAACAGATAGACAGAGAGAGATGGTACAGTGAGGCATTTGACACCCATGACGTGAAGGAGGAGGGAGGGGCATGGGTGGGACGGGAGCAAGGACAGCACCAATACAAATGAGTATGTCTCCCCTGTCAGGCCTCGTCTCAGTGGGCGGGGAGGAAGAAAACGGGCTGCTGATCACTTACTGTACGTATATTTTTAGTGAAGCTATTTAGCAGTACGTAAATAGTGGTAGTTGTTGTAGTAATAGTAGTAGTAATTAAAGTATCGTATCAACAGCACCTTAGGAAACCTTCAAATCATTTAGTTAAGTTATCCATAAAAAAAGGAAAACAATAAGATGATGAAGAACACGGTCAAGTGGGTGGTGGTGTTCCTTTTGTTCTCATCTTTGGTCTGGACGATTGAGTGTTGGGAAGGTCATGGTCCTTACGACTCTTCTTTAGTAGTGCGTTAACGGCTCGAGCTGCGTGAGGCTGAGTGGCACTGCAGAGAGGAAGAAAATGGTGTGTGTGTGTGTGTGTGTCTGTCTGTTTTAGTGGGAGAAAGTGATGTGGTATTATTGATTGTGTAGATAAATTTTTACTGGGTGAGAGAGAGCGTAGCCTTGGTGCGCGTAAATAAAGCTTGTTACCTCAGTACATAAGAGGCTGATGCCCACAGCCTCCGTTAGCCTGGTTAGCGAGGCAGTAGTACCTGTTAACCGATTCGAGCCCCATGCTGGCGAGGTGCGTTCTCTACTGCCTGCGTCAAGCCTTGTTACGCAGCGGAGAAACGATCGCTCCGTGGTCACTACTCTACTGAATCTACTACTCTATTAACTTAACCTCGCCGTGCACTGACCTTGAGGGTGGCTGGTGAACCCTGCGTCGTCACCCTGGGGAAAGGGAAGCGGAGGGAGAAGGAGAAAGAAGAAGAGTATGAGTGGTAAAGCAAGCAGATGAGGCATACGGTGAGGTCTGTGCTCGCCCCGCCCTCGCTGCTGCTGAAGCCTCAGGAGCCTCACCTCGTCTCCTCGTTAGTCCAGGCTCCAACTTGACATACAACACGGACAGTTTCTTCCAGATGATGACGCGCAGCTTGAGTCCTTTATCCGTCTCTGCGTCCTTGAGCTTGTTGAGCATTTGCTGCGCCACCTTCATCCACACGTAGTGCTGCGGGTGGAAGTCCTGCTCCACCTGCTCCAGGAGGTACTGGAGCCGCTTGTAGGAGGTGTTGTCCACCACGTCATCCATCTCCAGGGTGGTCAGGCTTACCCGCACCTCTTCCTTCACCCGTTGCTCAGACTTCTCGATCTTACAGTTCGGACAGACCCAGATGGTGGTGCCCACCCACGTTTGGGGCTGCATGAACCTCACGTAACACTCGGGGCACCTCGGGTTGGAGAAGTCAGTTCCCATCTCGGTGGGGTCGCAGCAGCGTGTACATTCACACGTGAAAAAATAGTTGTTCTTGAGGCACGACCTACGCTCCCACAGGGGTATGGTGGTGCCTGTGTAGGTGACGTACATAGGGTCTCCAGCCTCCAGTGCCACGGCTGTCCTCACAATCATCACGCCCTCGTCCGTGAAGGAGAGTTGCAGGTTGGGGATGCAGGAGTGGTTGAAGAGTCGAACCCTGGGGTGCAGGGCGCGGACGTACACGCCTCCAGGACTAGTCATCTGCATGGCGTTGGTAGCAATGGCGCCTTTCACCTGCTTCAGCTCCTCCTCCGTGTAGTCGAGGCCGAAGACATCCTTGATAAGATGGAAGAGGATGTCATGGTCCAGCTCGGTCTCCTCAACACGCTTGTCACAGTGGTGCTCCATGTCCAGCACCACACGCCACGCCCCGGGGTTGGACACGCGCAGCAGCATCACGCGCAGCACCATGATGAGGTCATAACTCAACGATTCCTTGTGACTCTGTGGTTTACTGACGTGTTGGGTGTCTTTGGCGAGGATGGGACACTCCTGCTTGTGGAGGCTGGAAGTGGCGCACTCAAGGGAGCACAGCGGCCACCAGCATTGAGGACAGCGGGGCAACTCTGCAGGGACGGAGCTGTGGCACCCGAGGCAAACGGGTAACGTGAAGGGAAGAGGTGCGAAGGCCAGAGGCAGGTCTTCCAACACTTCTTGGCCGGCCTTGAGGCGCCGCGACGCCACCATATATCTAAGGGAAGGCCAAGTGTTAGCAGCAAGGACACATTGCAACGCTACGCCAGGCTAGGCTAGTAAGAGTGTCAATAAGGGAAGGAAGGACAGAAAATGTGTTGAGACCCTTCAGCACCGTTTTCTGCTCCACCCTCCCACCCCCCCACCTCCACACACACACACACACACACACACACACACACACACACACACACACACACACACACACACACACACACACACACACACACACCACCCCAAACCCACCACCCCACCACACCCCAACACACACACACACACACACACACACCTCCCCTGCTTCGGGTCCGTCAACGACTTGTAGGGGCGGCAAATGACGCGGTGCTGAGCCCAGTGCCGCCTCTGATGATCCTTGCCACAGTAATGAATGTTACCACACCCACCACAGGTCAGGCTGGAGGCGGCCTTACATACGCCACACGGACCCCCGCCCACGCCACGCCCACCGCCCATCGCCGCTCAAACCTGGCAAAAGCACAACAAAGAAAATAGATTTCTATTTTTTATTTCGTTGCTTTGTAGTAGTCCTGCCGTGTGTGTGTGTGTGTGTGTGTGTGTGTGTGTGTGTGTAAAAAGAAGTGACACAAAGTTTACGAGTAGGTACTTACTTTACACACACACACACACACACACACACACACACACACACACACACACACACACACACACACACACACACACACACACCTTAGCATTTCGCTTCTCACCCCACCTGTAATTTTTTTATCGTTCTCTCTCTCCCTTACCCCTCCCTCCTTCCCTTCTCTCCTTCCCTTCTCTCTTCCTTCCCTCCCTCCCTCCTCCCTCTCTCCCTCTTTCCCTCCATTTCTTTCCTGTCATTCTTTAGATTCCTTTTCTTTTATCTCTTTCTTCCTCCTTCCTCTTTCCTCTATAGTTTATAGACAAGTTTGCTCACTACATACCAACACACACACACACACACACACACACACACACACACACACACACACACGCACACGCACACGCACACACACCAACAGTCTGAAATATCCTGTGGATTCTCTTCCAACTATTCAGAGAGAGAAAGAGATTGAGAGAGAGAGAGAGAGAGAGAGAGAGAGAGAGAGAGAGAGAGAGAGAGAGAGAGAGAGAGAGAGAGAGAGAATCTACCACTATTTATCTCACCTGCCCAGGACGTCAGGTAATCAAAAGGTACATTCTCTCTCTCTCTCTCTCTCTCTCTCTCTCTCTCTCTCTCTCTCTCTCTCTCTCTCTCTCTCTCTCTCTCTCTCTCTCTCTCTCTCGCTCTATTTCAGAAGACCTAATTTATGAATAGAATCTTGTAGCATTAGTATGAGTCAGTCTCTCTTTCTCTCTCTTTTTTCTCTCTCTGTCTATCTATCTGCATGTTAAAAGGGTGGGGAGGGAGGAAGCTTGCCCTTCACTCATCTTCAATTAAGTAATTTTCCCTTATACAACACTTAAATCAAAGCGTGTTGGGTATTAACTGAGTCTTTCATCCTCTAGTCTGCACTTGCGTTACCTGTAAGCGACATTACCTGTGAGGAAGAAGGGTGACTCAAGGAGGAGTAGGAGGAGGAGGAGGAGGAGGAAGCAGATGTATAGAGA
>JAPQNM010000023.1:5236953-5274453 GCA_029783475.1 Metacarcinus magister
TGATGATTTGAGTCTTAACTTAAATACAGATAGGGTATTGGCCTGTTTGAGGTGTGTTGGGAGGTCGTTCCATATCTTTGGTCCTCTCACAGAGAGGGATCTGGCTCCAGTGTCAGTATTTACCTTGGGAACATACAGATTGTTTTGTTGTCTCGTAGTGCTACAGGTTACTTGATTTACAGTTGATAGAGTCAGCAAATAGGCAGGAAAAAATTTGTTAATATATTTAAAAATTGCTACTCCTGTGTCGTACGTTATTTTATCTTTCATAGTAAGCCATTGTAGTTGATGTAAAATAGGTGTGGCATGGTCATATTAACTGGCTCTTCCGTCAGCAACTTTGGCAGCAAAATTTTGTAGTTTTTGTACATTTGTTAGTAGAGTTGTGTTTGTAGTGCCCCATATCACAGTACAATAATTTAAAATGCTCAACACAAGAGATTGTACTATTATTGTGCGTGTCTTTTTGTCGAAAAAGTTTTTTATTCTATCTTTCATTAATATGTTTATCAAATGTTAGATATCTATCCAGAGAGAGAGAGAGAGAGAGAGAGAGAGAGAGAGAGAGAGAGAGAGAGAGAGAGAGAGAGAGAGAGAGAGAGAGAGAGAGAGAGAGAGAGAGAGTGTATGTGTGTGTGTCACTATAATATTTACATTCCTTTTGTGCATTTTATTAACTTACAATAACTACTTGTCAAAATTATTATTATTATTTTACTTAACGACGTGTGATTCTTTAGCAAACCTGAAAATGGGAAGAAAAATAAGAAAACATTCGCTCAGAGGAAGTTTAAAGAAGTTCCCGCCTTTTTTTCCCCGCCTTTTTTTTCGCGCCTTTTTTTGAATGATGTGTGTTGGTAAAGCTTATTTTTTTCTATAATTACACGTTTATCAAGAATCACGTTAATTACAAAATTACCATGGACAGTCTTAAACACAAACAAAGGGCAAAAACAAACTGTATAAGCAATTAATTAAATAAATAAATAAATAAAAAATAAATAAATAAATCGCACACACAAATAGAAAAAAAAACAGATCACGTACGCAAATATTATGTGCAACACCACGCACCCATTAATATTGTCCACACGCACATTCACACGTACACACACACGCACACACACACACACTACAACCTTGAAACATGTTAATATCCTCCTCCGCCTACTTTACCTCACCTTCCTCAGCAGAGTTTTTGGGTACATGTATTTAAAGCACCGTTTGTTGAGGTCCAGGAGAATGCAGGGAAGACAAATGAGCTCTTCCTTGTCAGCTCTTAGTCACACTGGCAGGTGGTCGGGCCGTGAATTTTGTTTCCTTGATGTGAGAGAGCGAAAGAAAGAGAGATAATCACATATTTTGAACTTTCCTCTATGCCCCACGACGCCCACGCTACCCACGTCTGCTGTACACACGCCCAGTTCATTTTTTTTTTTCTCTCTCTCTCTCTCTCTCTCTCTCTCTCTCTCTCTCTCTCTCTCTCTCTCTCTCTCTCTCTCTCTCTCTCTCTTTCTCTCTCCCCTCCCCCTCACGTACACACACATGTTTACATTATTTGAAGAGATATTTTCACCTCAAATTTTTCTCTCCAAACCCCTTTCCTCCTTCTCCTCCTCTTCATATTTATCTCTGTTGCCAGTCAGAGAAAGAAAGGAAAGGAAAATACGATGTGATAAACGAGGAGGAGTGTACGACGGAAGATAGATGGAGGTGTTATGGCGCGTGCAAGCGGGACTGTATTGTTTGTTATTGTCAGAGAAACAGAGCGGGATACTGACTCTGGGGTGACCTTGAGGAACAGGTGCTAGGGGAGAAGGAAGGGATTTGGATACGGAGATGAGGCAAGCAAGCAAAGGGTGTGAAGGTGAGGGTGGCATATACATAAAGAATGAGTCAAGCTACGATCTGATGAATTGATGTATGAATGTATAAATGAATAAGTAAATAGATGAATAAATAGAAAGGAACTTGTATGTGTGTGAGTGTTTCTGTGTTTGTGTGTGTGTGTGTGTGTGTGTGTGTGTGTTTACCTGTGTCAACGTTTTTTATCAGTACATTTTTCTCATACTACGAAATGGGAGGAAATTTTTGGCCAACCTACGAGGAAGAAGGAAGTAAATATTTTCAGGTTTACTCTCTCTCTCTCTCTCTCTCTCTCTCTCTCTCTCTCTCTCTCTCTCTCTCTCTCTCTCTCTCTCTCTCTCTCTCTCTCTCTCTCTCTCTCTCTCTCTCTCTCTCAAAAAGGAAGAAATATAAAAAAAAGCTTGTTGAAAGATGAAATGACAAGCTGCTGACATCTTTAACATGAAAAATAAATCCACTCACTGACTCTCCTTTTCTTTTTTCTTTACAGTTATGGGTACCCCCGGCTGGGTGCTTCTCGGGCTAGCCACCATCGCCTACAGTATCCTGCTGGTTGTATTCAGTGATACAGTGAAGCACGTCATTCAACACTGCCACATACAGCATAAGGAAACCACTGCTATTGTATTGACTGTGTATCCGGTGAGTGAGTGAGTGAGTGAGTGGTTGTATGTAATAGATGGGTATATCTCTATTGTTGCCACATACAATACAAGGAAACTACTGCTATTGTATTGACTGGGTATCCGGTGAGTGAGTCTATATGTATAAGGTGTGTGTATCCCTCTCTTTCTCTCTTTTTCTAACTTTTCTTCGTCTTTTTCAGGTTCTCGGTCTCTGCAGCTACCTTGGTTTGCTCTTCCAAAAAGCGAATCTGTTCCTGGACGCTGCTGCTCAGTTATGGTTTGCCTTCTGCATGTACCAGTTCTTTACCCTCACTCTGAAGTACTTTGGGGGCGAGACTCGGTTCGTGGCCAAGACTAAGGGCACTATGTTGCCGTGGAGAGGTCCCCCATGTTGCTGCTGGCCCTGCTGTATCTTTCTGTGCCCCAAGGAAACAGTTAATAAGTAAGGATGTAGTGATGTCTTTTTCCCTGTAAAGTAAGAGAGCTGAGAGGGTCTGGTGTGTTTGGTAATTGGTATGACTTTTATTTCTTGAGTAGTGTTCATATTTTGGATTAATTTGTTTTGTTTATGTAGGTTTGGGATCAGGTAAATTATAATTCCGTGTTTTTGATCGGTTAGTTTCCAATGTTCAAGTTATAGCCTATAATCAACTTTTTGTTTCTCTCTTTTTTGGTGGTTCTTCATTTGTTTAGCAGTACGTGACGTGTGTATTTGACGTGTGTTTGTCTATCTCTCTCCTGCAGGCGACAGATTCGGTTCGTGAAGATACTGGTAATGCAGCATCAATGGGTCCAGCTTGTGCTCTCTATCTTGGGCTTAACACTTTGGCTTGAAGGATGGTAAGTATTGAAGAAAAAAAATCCTCTCACTTCCTTTCATCTTCCCAATACAATAACTATCAATTAAAATCTACCATAATTACTTTGTGTTTATTTTATAAGTGTGTATGTAAATATGTACGTTTTTTTCTTCTTCAGGTATATACATATGAGCGTAAAACCAGACAACGCTTACATTTACATCTACGTCGTTTCCACCCTCTCCTTTTCCTTCGGGCTTTGGGGCTTCATCGTGGGCTTCAAGGCGTCTCTGCGGCAGCTACAGGACTTCCATTACACGCCTAAAATCGTCACCTTCCAGCTGTGCCTCGTGTTCCTTCGCCTACAGTCTCTTATCGTTAATTCTATCCTGGTTCCTAGTGGCGCCATTCCCTGCCTCCCGCCTCTCTCCCCGCGTGTCTTCGCCAACGGTAAGTACTAATAAGAATCTAAGGTATATTACTGTTGGTTTTCATTGTTTTGATTTGGTTATATTTTTTTTATATAGTAGTTTTTTTTGTGTGTTTTGGTTATATATGTTATTCTATTTTTGATTCGTTTATCTATTTTTGTTGCTGTTTTATTTTGTAGTTAGTTGTATGCAGTTGTATTCATTATTATTATATATATTTTTTTTTATACAGTAACACACCATTAATTAAGCATGACCCCTTACACCATTCACCACCACAACCACCACCATCACCACCACACGCTCACCACAACCATTACCATTTTTTCAGTTATCTTAAACTCTCTGCTGCTGGGACAACTTTTAATTTTGATGATCTTGGCGAGACACTACTACAAGCTGTGGAACCCTCTTGTCGTCACCCTCACTAACGACGGGCAGAAGGAGGAGTATCAGCCACAGGACGAGACTCTAGAAGGCGTTAAGGTGGAAGAGGAGAAAGGAGATGAAACAATTGTAATGAAAGAAAAAAATGGTTTGCTGAAAAATATTTAGTGATGCGTTTCTCTCTTTCTCTCGTGTCTCTCTCTCTCTCTCTCTCTCTCTCTCTCTCTCTCTCTCTCTCTCTCTCTCTCTCTCTCTCTCTCATTTTTTTTTATTGTGTTCATGGCAATAAACATACACACACACACACACATACACTTTTTTTTGGCACTTTTGTATGTAGATAATAATAAAAGTAGTTTTTTTCTACACTTATCAGTACAATGGACTTTCAAGTTTGTAAGCTTAATTTATTTTGTAATAGTAGTAGTATCTATTATTCTGCACGTTTTGTTTGTACTGTAGATTGTAGATTGATTTCTGTAATCTATTTTGTTGTCTGTGATTTTGTATTAGTTTATTACTGTTGTTTTTTGACGAACAAAACTTTATACGTGATTCTTAGTAAAATTAATAAAAAATAATTGAAAGTTGTTTAGTAATTATTTATTTCTTAAAAGTTGATTTTATTATATGATGTGTGTGTGTGTGTGTGTGGTAGTTGATAATTTAACTAAAACCTGCTAATATTAATGAATTATAGGTAGTACTCTTATATTCTACCTGAATTAATCGCTAGCAGAAGTATTAAAGGGTGAGTCGTCTGATGGGGGATGGGCATTAAATACATAATAAACATAAGTCCTAGGAAGAGAAGAAGGCTAATTGTAGGATGGAAGGATAGGGTCAAGACTGATAGAGGGGGATTGAACTAGCAAGGAGGGAACATAAGAACATAAGAAATGAGGAGACTGCAAGAGGCCAGTTAATGACCTACACGAGGCAGCTCCTTGCCCCCCACCCTTGGAATAATCCAATATTTAGCCATCCCACCTGTCATTCCTATCCATACTCTGATCCAACCGTCTTTTAAAGCTATCTATTGACTCAGCACTTACTACGTGTCTACCCAGCCTATTCCAATCGTTCACCACTCTGTTAGTGAACCAATATCTACCTATGTCTGTCCTGAATCTAAGTTTTTCTAGCTTGTACCCATTTCCACGTGTTCTATCCTGACTACTAAATTCTAAAACCTGATCAATGTTACCCTTATTAATTCCTTTTACCCATTTGAAAACCTCAATCAAATCCCCTCTTGCCCTCCTTCTCTCTAGGGAGTGGAGATTAAAAGATGAGAGAGAGATGGAGGCTCTTCTGCCGTGGCCATCCCCTTAAGAAACATTACAGGAGAATATAATTAAAATAGATGGAATAGTCCCGTCCGTGAATATGACCGAATCCCACACTTTGCTGATGGCGGGAAATATTGCGCCGAGTATACAGTAAATGACTCCAACCAACCTCAGTCCAAGTCCAAATTGGCGCGCAGTCAAGAAAAATAAGTACCACAAAGAAAATACATATAAAATAAAAACTCTTTCTTAAAAAATAGTATCTAGAATAAAAAACAAGCAGTCAGATTTAACTTAAGTAATGCAATGTAATATAAGGTGATGTGTAAGTATTGCTTTTAACTTGAATTGCTGTCAGCTGTTTGTTATTGTTGTGGACTGCGGTGGTGGTAAGGAAGGAACTCAAGGAAGGAAAGGTAAAGTATGAAGAATAGTACAGGAAACATAAGTTAAATGAACCATGAAGGTATAGATCCACTTATATTACTCTTTTTCTCTCCCTAATACTACTAAATTAAGTCATAACAGAGGTCACATTACTAAGAGAAAGGTGGTTGTTATGGTCCCAATCTGATTCTCACGTGTCAATTTATTAGAGAGAAGTGAAAATTAACACTAATCTGGGTGAACTCTGTGACCAAATATAAGTTAAATATATTCCCTTAAAACTATGCATTGCAATATATACCTGCATTGTACGAGTGACGTTGAAATATTGTAAGTGTAGACTATATTTACTCTTCCATGTTTTTTAGATGTCAGGCTCAGGCTCGAAGAAACAGCCAACTATATCCATGTTCTTTGCCCCGAAGAACAATGGAGGAACGAAGAAAAGTACAACAGATGAATGGAAAAATAAGAAAGATGCACAGGTGGCTAAGGTAAATATTTGTTTACTTACTTGTCGGAAGCTGTAGTAGAATCACCACGGTCAACTTGCTAACCCGCCGCCTCCTGCTTGTCCTTCAATTTTCATATACTGCAGCTGGTCAATTATGCCGTTTAATGCTGCACCCCTTAGACTTGGGCTGTGTGGAATAGGGGGCTCGTCTGGTATGTTTTCCAGAACTTAGTGCTTAGGGATACGGCAGTTATTCATCTGCAATTCCTAGGCCTGTACCTTATTATTTACCTGGTAAAGCATCTTTCAAGCTATGTTTGGTTGATTATGTATGTTAGGTACGGTTTGGTTTGGTTATGTAAGCTTTTTACCCAAAAGTTAGGCAACTGCCATATCTATAAGGGAGCACTATGAAGATACGGCACTCGTTAGGTTTTAACATTGCTTTTAAACATTCCTCTTCCAATATGTACGTAATACCAATATATATGAACTTGTTTTTCACTATACGTAGACCTACTTCTACCTATTCCCCAAATGAATGATGGTGATTTTACACTAATATACAAATTCTATTATCTATCATGTTATATAAATGAAAAAAAAAGTTATACACAAAAAATCAGTGACATAATGGTGACACTACATTCGCAAAATTAACTTCCTTTTTTGTTGAGTCAGAGTTGGAAACTCTACACTTATATACAATACAAATCCTATTATCTATCTTGTTATATGAATGAAAAAATTACACAAAAAGAAAAGAATCCATGACATAATGGTGACACTCTTACTTTAGCAGGTGACCGTCTCCTCTCCTGTCAAACGGTCAAACAGCAGCAGTAAGGGAAGCAGGAGTGGTAAGACATCAGCCAAAAGAGCAAAGATTGAAAAGAAGGAGAGTTCACCTACTCCTTCATCATCACAAAATGGAGGGAGTCCTAAGAAGAGAGATGTCAATGGAAGTCCTAAAAAGAAAGATGTCAATGCAAGTCCTAAGAAGAAAGATGTCAATGGTAACCCTAAAAAAAGAGATCTCACACCATGGACCAAGACAAGACTCAATGCATTTTCTTGTGGTGTGTAAATATGTATAACCAGTTTGTAGATGAAATTATGATGTATTACGATAATTTGTTGTAATATATGTACTTCAATCTTGTCTCCTTCCCTTGATTTACTAGTTTCAATAATTTCCTGAACTCTTGTTGGTGTTGCTGAAATCCACTTACTTCTTCCTCCTTCCCTATGTTGATTAGTTTATTTTGAATGCCTTTGTCTATATCCTGCAGTGTGGAGAGAGAAAAAATAGATAAGATATATATATATTTTGTGCTTAATCAAGGGAGAAAAAAACAAGGTCATGAAACATATATTAATTATTGTTCCAAGTTTATTTTTTATGTAGGATGAGTTTGAGGTTGGTTACGTCTGGGAAAGTAAACTGTTGGGAGAGGAATGTAGTTTTGTATCCATGAATTCTTGTGTATTTATGTATTCTTGTGTTTTCAGATTCAGTGGTGGAAGAAGACGGTGGAACATCAATGGTGGTGGATGAAGTGGAACCAACACCAAAAAAAGTCCACAAGAATGAAAAGAATGGTGTTGGGGATAAATTAAATGCTTTCAAGTTAGTTACAATTTCTATCTTTTTTGTTATTATTGTATCATGTATTTCATCCCCTTCCCTTATCAATTTGATGTGGAATAATGTGTGTATTGGCAATTTTATGTTTTGTTTTATTGTGAAATGTAGATAGTAATGAACATATTTTATTTTTATTTTTATTTTATTTATTTTTTTTTTTGTGTGTGTGTGTGTGTGTGGAAGGCATATATATACTCTAATGATTTTCTTATCTTACAATTAATTCTTCATCCTACCATTTTGTTTTCCTTCTTTTTTTTATTTTATTTCCCATTCATCTCAATCCCTTTGTATACCCTGTGTTCTTTTTAATGCCTGTTAAATATAGCCTTATTTAATTCCACTTTTCCTTATTGAAATTAATGTCATTCTCATAATCCTCTAATACCATTAAGTAGTATAGTCCAACATTTTATCCTTCATATCAACCTGAGTTATTATCAAAACAGATTATCAAGTCAAGCTTTCTCACTCCCAGAAACACCACCACCACCACCACCACCACTACCACTACCAACAGCAACAGTAGTAGTAATAATCATCAGCCACCATCAGCTCCTTCCTCCACCTCCCTCAAGCCTGCACTACTCAAGCCTCTGCCAGGGATGAAGCTGACCCCCTTGGAGCAACAGGTGGCAGATATTAAGAACAAGCAGCCTGATGTGTTGCTGTTTGTAGAGTGCGGCTACAAATACAGGTGCTTGTCTCTCCTTAGTCTCATCCTCTCTACGATTTTACGTTTGATTATTCTCATGTTCATCGGTGTTTTGTGTTGCGTTTGGATATAAATGCAGTTTTGTGTATAGTTAATTTAAGACGGATTTTTAACTCATTTCTGTATGTTCTCTGCATGTTATAAAGTGAAACCAGAGAGAGTGAGAGTAGAGGAAAACCCTTCTTTTAGTATCTATTTCATTCTAGCTAATTCAAAACCCTCCACAGATTTTTTGGTAATGATGCTGAAATTGCTGCTAAAGAATTGAACATTATTGCCCATCTGGATCACAGCTTCATGACCGCCAGCATCCCCACACACCGCCTCTATGTACATGTCCGTCGCCTGGTGGCTAAAGGTTAGGTTAGGTTAGGTTAGGGACGAGGGAACGGAGTAAAGACTGTCACCTCACCAACTTAATTCAATTCACGCCAGGGATGGAATGGAATTTACGTTGGAAAGCCAGAGATGCACTTTAATGAAAAAAAAACAAGATTGCTTAAGATATAAGAAAGAACTGATATATTAAAGTTACACATCTACCTTAAGTTAAAGAAAGGATAATATAACCAACCATTAACTTACCTCCCACACCTCAGGCTACAAGATTGGTGTGGTGAAGCAGACTGAAACCGCTGCACTCAA
The DNA here is from genome assembly GCA_029783475.1 of Metacarcinus magister. Lineage (NCBI taxonomy): Eukaryota > Metazoa > Arthropoda > Malacostraca > Decapoda > Cancridae > Metacarcinus > Metacarcinus magister. Next base: position 5,246,205 of record JAPQNM010000023.1, read on the forward strand.
AGCTGCCGGGAGTAACAAGACGGCTCCCTTTGGACGCAAGCTGACGGCTCTCTATACCCGCTCCACTCTGATTGGGGAAGATGTGACGCCCGGGGTGGGAGGAACAGGCCTGGAGGATGGTGATGCGTCTGAGGGAGCCACGGCCATGCTGCTGGTGCTGAATGAGGAGAAAGGTTCCTCAGGGAAAGATGGCGCTGTGGTGATAACTATTGTGGTGAGTGCGTCTGTTGTTTTTTTGTCTCATTATAAGGAAAATATGTCGTTTAAAACACCATCTTCTTTAATTTAGTGGTTAGTTGGGTCAGTTTATTTTTTATTATTAATTTTGAAGGAGTAGGTTTTGATATCAGATTTGTATTGGAATATAACATCATCAGTGTTTCCTTCATTATTACCATGCCTTACACCTTCCTATTATTTCATTCTATTTATTTATTTACATATTTTATTACTAATTTTTTTTCCCTATCCGAACCTTTACTCGCCAGGCCATCCAGCCCAGCACAGGAGACATCATCTACGACACATTCGAAGACTCCATGACCAGGACAGAACTGTGCTGTCGGCTGGATCACCTGCAGCCGGTGGAAGCCATTGTGTCACCCAGCACATCCGAACTCACCACCAAAACCATCAACACATCCGCCACTAAGTAATTGATGGTGATGCTTCGTCTGGGGTGGAGAGTTGATGTAGGAATTGAAGTGGAGATTGATTCTACTTTTTTTTATATATAATGGTGTAGTTATTTAATCTTTGTTTTGGGTGAATTATAGTAGTAGTTAGTTGTGGAATATATGAGTAGGATTTAGTTGTGTGTAGAGACTAGTTGTGATTGTGAGGTTGTATGTGGAGGTGAAATTATTGTATTATGTGTAGGGATGAGAAGGGTTTGTGGGAGAATTTTAAGCTTTGAATAGTGATCCCTACCTTACTTTAAAACTCGAGAACTTTATCGAGGACATTTAAGTATCTGTTTAATGAGTCCTAACACAACACAAACACATGACAAACAAGCACTATTTAACAACCTTCCTTTCCTTGTAGAAATGACGACTGTATTAGAATTGAACGTCTGGATGAGAGCAAGTTTGAGAGTAAGAATTCCTTGAAGATCATTGTGGATTTGTTTAATGGGGAGGAGGAGAAGGTGAATCACATCTCTACGCTGCCTTCCTCTGTCATCGGGTGTCTGGGCGCTACACTGCAGTACCTTCAAGAGTTCAAACTGGACGGTATTGTTAAAATGGCTGGGTGAGTTGGGTGGAGGCTCTGTTTTGTCATCCATATTGGTTTTATTTCCATACTTATTTGTTTTGATGATTGGTAAGTCATGTTTGTTTTTATATGTATTGGTTGTTTTACGTTTTGTTTTATTATATATTTTTTTTATTTTGATGGGTGTTGAAGACTCCAATATCGATCAAGTCAAAGCATATCTATATATACATTTTAATTAACCAGTTTTCTTGTGTTGATGTTTACTAAATATTAACTCCAACTTTACCATATACATTAAGGTTTTTTGTACACTTATGTTTAAAGATTCAAGTTTATTATCTACCATGCATCAGATATTATTTTTTTCCCTGTAGTTCCATTGAGAAGTACAGTTCCAACCGGCATCACATGAGGTTGTCGGGTGCCACGCTGCGTAACCTGGAGGTGCTGGCCAATGCAACAGATGGCACCACGAAGGGAAGCCTATTCTGGGCACTGGATAACACACAGACTAAATTTGGATCCAGGTCAGCTTTGGCTCATGTTATTTTGTTTTGAATGACAAGTTTTGGTTCCATAAATACACAGGAAATATAATGAATTGAATTATTAAGCAAGTTTTAAAAGGTGTAAGACTTGTAGATTCTTAGCATTATTTTACAACTACATTCTATCATGACACTTCTAACTGTAACTTCTCTAACTATAACTTTTTAACTAACTTCTCTGGCCAGGTTGTTGCGTCGTTGGATCACACAGCCGCTACTGGACGAAGGTGAGATCAGGGAGCGTCAGGACATGCTGAAGGAGATCATGAACTCAAAGTAACCCGGTGTTGGTCAAGCTGAAGGAAGCTCTGCACAAACTGCCGGACTTTGAGCGAGCCATCACCACCATATTCCACAAAAAAGTAAGTTAAATATTACATCAGGATAAAGGTGAAGACTAACTATAACATAATGACAGTTGGACCTTTTTACTCCATTCAATATTTACTTTCATCCCCCAAAAAGTTGTAAAATTCCCTAACTTTTTAATTTTTTTATTATTATTCTTTTTACAGTGTAGTCCTCATGAGTTCTGGCTGGCAGTGCAAGGCCTCTCCCGCCTCCACTCAGAGCTTTCAAGGGCTGGAGGGAATCTGGAGGACAGCATCACCTCCCCCAGCCTGGTGGAGCTTCTAAGGGACGTCCTGGATGGTCTGGCTAATGTAGAAGCTTATGCCGACAATATTAATGAAGCGAGTGCAAAGTGAGACGAGTTGACAAATACCTGATTACCTCCTCTAGGCTCGGATAATTGTACATGTGATATTTAGACTCCTGTTTCATGAGATATTGTTACTATATAAGAATACAATTACTTTATCTAGTATTGCATAGATGTGTTTTGCAGTTTTTGTTATGTGTATTTATGTTATTTTCCGTCTTTCAGAGAGGGTAAGAAAACTACACTTCTCAGGGATTTTTCAGAGTATCCAAATGTTATCAAGAGGCAGCAAGAAATAACAGACATGGAGAAGAACTTGAAAGACCTTATTCCAGATATTGCAAGGGTGTGTATCTGTCTGTACTGATGACTGATTCTTCTGTTCATACTCTTCATCTTTCCACACTTCAGTCCTTTCTCCCAATGGTTTATTTATTATATTTCTCGGTTACTTATAATATTTAAAGTATAGTAATGTTGAAGGATGTAATACACTTTATTACCTTACATGAACCTGGCATTCAATACAGTAGTGATTGCCTTACTTCCATACCAAACACCTGATTAGAGGTTTATACACACCAACAACTGAACCCATTTCTATCCTACATGTACTTAATATTGAAGTAGTTCTGCCTCCATAATTTACCATCTCTAAACATGGAGTTATTATTTTATTATTCAAGGTCACATCTTTTGCAGACTCTTTCAGTTCCTGCGTTCAAATACACATCAGTATCTGGTCTTGAGTACCTGATAGAAGTCTCCAATTCCCGGGTGAAGGCTGTCCCTAAAACATGGTCCAAGATCAGCTCGTAAGTATTGATGTATTTATGTATTTATTTATTTATGTATTTATATATTTATGTATTTATGTATTTATTTATTTATTTATGTATGTATTTAAGTATTCATTTTCAATAGGAATCGAGTATACAGAAGCTTTTTTTTGTTACTTATTATTTCTGCGTGTTGACTCTGTGTTTAGTTTGCCTTATTATTTAACTGTTCTTTATCATATTTTCATGTTGCATATGTATTTAAGTCTAATATTCTCATTTTCTAAGCAGGTGTCAAAGTGTGTGGGTGTTACCAGTTTGTTTATAGTGTCATATGAACGCTAATTGGATTTTCTTTGGCAGAACAAAAGCAGTGAGCAGGTTTAGGTCTCCAGAAATAGAGAAACATTTCCAGAGGCTGCAACAACTGAGGGAACAGCTGCAGATGGACTGTCATGAGGTGTGTTACTTCCTCAACTCTGTGTTTGTGTATGTCGTATTACATTTTTATTATACATATTATATTATTCTCCCTTTATTTTGACTCCCTTGATCCTTCTTACAGGTTTGGATTAAAGTGCTGGAATCCTTCTCTGGTCACTACCACCGCCACCGCCAGGCTGTGAGGTCCCTTGCTGTCCTGGATGCCCTGGTAGCCTTGGCGGGTGTGGCAAAGTCCCAGGGTTACTGCCGCCCAAAACTGTCAGGCAGGGGGAGTGGTGGAGCCAAGTTGAATATTGTGCAAGGCAGACACCCAGTAGTGAGCCAGATCAAGATGGGAGACCAGCAGTATGTAGCGAATGACACCAGCATGGAGGTAAGGGGGAGAGAAGGAAAGGGATTTTTGTATGTAGTTGTCTGAGTCTTAGAATAATATATCACCCTCGTACTCATACTAAGTGTAATGTAATGTGTCTTTGATTTGTTGTACTAAGAGACAAAGCCATTCAATCCCAGTTATCTTTATATTACCTTTAGTTACTTTAATAGGATGTACAACGTTTGTATTGTTTTGTGCAGGTTGATGGTGAGCGTGTGATGCTGGTGACAGGGCCGAACATGGGTGGAAAGTCTTGCTACATGCGGCAGGTGGCTCTCATTGCACTCATGGCACAGATGGGAAGCTTTGTGCCAGCTGAGTCTGTTGACATGACTATCCTGGATGGAATTTATACGAGGCAAGTGACATGCACCTCCTAACCTAACCTAACTTAACCTGACATTTCTAAACCTCACTCATACTTTTCACACTTGCATCCTGTTCCATTTTGTATATGAAGTCTCACATAGTTTTTTTTTCTATCTGCAAAGTGTTATTATTTTACAACCAAATTAAGCTGATGTTTTATTTATGTTTCCTTCAGGATGGGCGCTGCGGATGAAATATTTACCGGGCGCAGTACCTTCATGGTTGAGGTTGGAGAGACGGCTGACATCATGCGTGAGGCTACCAAGGACTCATTAGTGATCCTGGATGAGCTGGGCCGAGGCACCTCCACGCATGACGGTGTAGCAGTGGCCATGGCCGTGCTGGACCACTTCCTCAATCGTGTGGGCTGCCTCACCATCTTCGTCACGCACTACCTCCCTCTCACGGATTTTGGCCGCATATACCCAACCCAAGTGGGCAACTACCACATGGCATTTATTGTGAATGATGAGGAAGGTGAGTCAGTCTGCGGTTTCAAGGTCATTCATGTATGCTGTTATATTTATAGGTTTATTGATCTATACTTGTTGGGGTTAATACTACTTTGTGACCCAGGATTACTCTTTCTACATGAACAGAGAAGGATGGTGTAGAAGCAGTGACCTTCATGTATCAGCTGACCTCTGGGAGTGCCGGCCAAAGCTATGGCCTCAATGTGGCCCGCCTGGCTGAGGTGCCACAATCCATCCTGGCTCGGGCCTCTCAAAAGTCTAAGGAGCTGGAGAAAATTTCTATTACTAAGAGGTTGGTAAAATGTCCTTTGTGTATTTATAATTCTTTCACCTATGTATATAATGTTATAATGTGGTTTGTGTATAAGAAGTATTAGAATTTTCCAAAGTTGTATATATTTTGCCAACACACCTCAAAACCAACATACATATTGACTACACAAACAAATTTTCATGTCATAGAAGATATATTGTTACGAATAAATTTTCTTATTTCCATTTTCAGGAAGAGGATAAAGCTTTTCCAGAACTTAATGTCAAGCAAAAGTACTGGAGACGTGAGGCAAGATATGGAAGTCCTGAAAACCGTGAATGAGGGAACAGTTAATGAAGATTCTGAAGCTCCTATGGAATGACGTAAGAGAAAATGTTTGGAAGATATAAATAGACAGTTGCAGAAAGAGTGACGGCCTACGGTATGGAGGAATTAAAAGTTGAGGAAATTGATCAAAATGGACCAACTTCAGTAGAAAAATCTCGTACTTTGTCAAGATTTCCTGTTCCCTTGCTTCTAACTCCTTTAGTATAAAATAAATACCTCATTCTCTCGTTTCACTACTCATTTTTATTATAATTTAGTATGGTAAGTAAAAATAAATACTCAATTGAACATTTTTGTACATTTTATTTGAGCCAGTAGTCAGTCTTATTGCAATTTTTTTTCTTTATTTAATCTCAAAAATGCTGAATTCTAGGGGACGGTGGAGCTACAATTAAAGTCTTTCTTAAACTATATATAGATTTGTATTTGAGGTTCAGAAAGGTAGGTAGGTAAGGACAGTGTGATAAGGTCAGTCTGAAAATAGAACTAATGGGAGCTGAGCTTATTAAGTCTCGAAGCTACATCATTCCTATATATATAACTCCATGACAGGTGATGTATGGTACACTTTATAAGGTTATGACACTAATAAGTGGTCATTTAAGTTAGTCACCTACAACCATTATTTTAAGTATACAGAAGAGACGACCCATTAAAGAAGTAATTAAACTCTAAACTAATTACTACTACTATATATTTCGCATTTTATTTCATGTGTAGATTCATGTTAATTGGGTTCTTACAGTTCTTAATTACAGTGTTATAATTGCCAGTTAGAATATCTTTCCAATGGACTTAAATTATTATCTTTATGGCTAGCTGGCTGTCAATAAAAGGTTGTAATGAGAGGTGATTAGTGTGCATGGCTGTTTAATTAGATAGTTATTTAAGCTTAGTAAGGAGAGAGAGAGAGAGCGAGCGCGAGTAATAAAAAAATCAGACGGAATACACACAAATTAACAAAAAATAACCATATACCCAAAACACATAAATTAACACTATACAAACACACATAAATAAATACATTCCTTAAACACAATAGAATATGACAAATAAATAAATAAATAACAAAACCGTACAAGGTTGAAGACAGTTTAGGATCAACATGGCGTCTGCTACCATCACCCTTCTGTCAATCCTTCACATTTTACACTCCCATTACTTCCCTTAGGCCTCTATCCTGCTGTAAGCCTACCTACGTGTAATTATACTCTATGCCAATATATCCTATCACCCACAAGTGTATGATAGGTCTATAAATGGGTGTTAAGTGTATGTATGTTGACGTTACTGATGGACACGCCTTATGGGGTAATATCATTATTTTTTTTTGTATATGGTTTTTAATGGCTTATTTTGTCTTATTTATTCATATATTAACTTCATGGTTGATATATTTAATAGGAATCATGTTTTATTTAGAAGGCAGTGTGAATGTGTGTATGTATGTACGTATGTATGTATGTATGTATGTATGTCGTAATTTGATATATACATTTGGTAATTCTGCATAACTACTGCTCGTCCCCTATCTTCTTGTTCTTGTTCTTATTCTTGTTTTTCTTCTTGTTCTTCCTATAGCCAACAGTCATGGGGACCACTTGGGTAAGCGTGGTGTTAGGGTGGGAAGCAAATATAGGCCATATATGGAGCTGGGAAAATCTAAGTTGTAAACCTTTTTTTGGGGGGGTTAACAAAAAACATTTGAAATCAAGAAAGCGTAGTGGTTGTGTGTGTGTTGTACAGGCAGTAATTATGCTGAAGAGGTGTGGAATTATAAACTTTTTGAAGCACCTAACTTTAAAGGCGACTCACCAGGTAAGTAATGGTGAGCACCGCCTGGAACCTTCACAGATGTGTTGAGTTCATTATGTATAGTATGTACCACTTCATATTCATATCAGTACCATCCGAGCAGTAGTTATGTAGGAATACCATACATTTCTATATACATTTTATAACCACTTTCCATCCCATACTTTCCTTTACATTAGATTTACATGATTTATAAGTAACCTTACTTAAACCTTACCTAACCTAACCTTACTTAAACCTTACCTAACCTAACCTTACTTAAACATTACCTAACCTAACCTAACCTAACCTTACTTAAACCTAACCTTACTTAAACCTAACCTAACTTCCTAAGTGCTATAATTTTTCCTTCCTTCCTTCCTTCCTTCCTAAGTACTATAATTTTTCCTTCCTTCCTTCCTTCCTTCCTTCCTAAGTACTATAATTTTTCCTTTCTTCCTTCCTTCCTTCCTACCTTCCTTCCTAAGTACTATAATTTCTGTCCTATAATCCTTCCTATAATCTTTCTTTCCTTGCAGGAGTGATGCTTATGCTAATCAGGATTATGGCCCAAGCTGTCAATGGACCGACAATGTAAGTAAGCTTCACCCTAACTCTTGCACTTGCCCTTGTATGCTTATTAAGTATTTATCATCACACTAAACTAAACTATTCTATTTGATGATTAACTTAAAAAAAATAAATAAAAAATAATATGGTAAAGGTACTACATGTATTTGATGCAGTCCAATTCCAGTCCAATTATGTGATCAGTTTTTAATCCTTTTCTCTTCTGCTATTCCATCCCTCCTCCTTTCGTTTCCCCATCAATCCCTCCCTCTTCATGCCCATCAATTCCTCTCCCTTCCTTCCCCATCAATCCCTCTCCCTTCCTTTCCCCATCTGTTTCTCTCCCTTCTTTCCCATCAATCCCTTCTCCCTTCCTTTCCTTATCCATCCCTCTCCCTTCCTTTCCCCATCAATCCCTTCTCCTTTCTTTCCCCGTCTGTTTCTCTCCCTTCTTTCCCATCAATCCCTCCCCCTTCCTTCCTCATCCATCCCTCCTCCCTTCCTTCCTTACCCATCTATCCCTCCCCCTTCCATTCCTCATCAAAACCACCTTCTTTCCTTTCCTTATCAATCCCTCCCTTCCTTCCCCCATCAATCTCCCTCCACCTTCCTTCCTCATCAATCCCTCCTCCCTTTCTTTCCCCATCAAAACCTCCTTCTTTCCTTCCTTACCCATCCTCCTCCTCCTTTCCTCATCAATCCCTCCCCCTTCTGTTCCCCATCCCTCCGTCCGGCCCTGCAGCGGTAAGACAGCGTGCGAGACGTCACCCGCAGCCCTGGTCCTCGTCTCTCCGGCTGAGGTATGAGCGGGAGAGGTTGGAGCTTCAAAAAAGAGTCTCAGAGCAGCTGGTGTCTGATGTGTTTGGGTTTGTATAAATATAGTTGTTTTTTTTAGTTTTTTACACGTAGATTTTTTTCTCTCAGTGTGCAGCGAGTGAGTCTTTGTCTCTATTACACTTCACTTTTTTCATGTTTTTTTTTTGTTGTTTTTTTTTCGTTCAGATTGTGAGGAAAGTAATGTCTCCGGGAATCTGTGAATGTTTTCCTCGTGATGTTAATTTGCTACAGTTATTAATGACATGTATATAAAAAAAAATTGAAGTGTTTAGTGAAGACCTCCTGTGTTATATATATGATGTTATTGATAAATGTGTCTTTATTATTTTTTTTTACCAATGTAGATGTATTAGTCTCTTTTCATTTAGAGTTTTATCTGTAGAGGAAGAAGAGAAGGTGTAGTATTGTAAAATTTTGTTCCGTAGATGCATATATAGTTTACAATTTTCTGGAGCATGTGAAGCATAGATAAAGAATGTGATGTGATATGGAAATGTGCTTCGGTCAGCCGGATGTTTGTTGTGAGTGTTGTGTTTCACCTTCACTTACTCGTGTGTCGTATGGTGAGTTACTTGAGTTGTGTTGACTTGATTCATGCCGAGATAATGTATGTTTTGTGGTGATGGTGTTGTAGGAGGAAGTAATTTTGACCCAAGTGAGTAAGGTTGTAAATAAATGAAAGTTTTGGGTTAATATGAATTGATTATTATTATTATTATTATTTTGTTTATAAGTGATTTAATGAAGGATTGTTTTGTTTTGTGTAAGAACAACATGCTTTTATTTTATTTTATACTGCACCACATTTTAATCCATTTCAGGAACACACAAAGTTAAGAAACAAACTAAAACGTCACTGTTCCGTTAAAGTAATTTCCTTCCTTGACCCATTTCTTCCAGCCTCTATGAGAAGTCACTGTTTGTGGACCTAAAACTTGAGGCATCGAGGGGCAACGTTTACTGCCACCACCTCTTCTTTGCTGCAAGGGTCCCTGCTGTCTGGCGCCTTCTGCAGGAGATAGCCAAGTACCAACACTGTGGAAGGAAGCCAGCGAGGGGTCTCATCTGCATTCAGCTTCCGGATGTTGAATACAAAGAACTTCAAAAATTTACACGGTGAGTTGTCTTTTTTTTTATTTCACTTTGTCGTATAAATGTTTCGTTATAGTTTCATTTATTTATTTTGTTAATTTATTTTTTTTTTTTACATTTGATCTTTGAGTTAGGTATCAGTATTAATTATATATGAGTTGCAAGGAGGCTTGTAATATGTATGTGTGTGTATATATATATTTACTTATTTATTTATTCATTTATTTATTTATTTATTTATTTACTTACCTTATGCCGTGGTTTAGGGCTCATGCCTAAAACCCGCTGGAGGATCTTGAACGTGAATCTCTTCTGTGGACGGGTGACAACTTTCTGTGTGGCCCAATATCTGGAAAGAACCCTAGTGAGCATGTTACTGAACCAAGAACTAGTAGTGGTCACCTGAACCTAACTGCACTTACTGTACCTCCTCCCTCTTGCCTTTCATGCTGGCTACTGCTTGTGCTTAGGGTGATCCTGTGCACTTAACAAACACGTGATTATGAACACTGGGAACTTACACATCATTAGCAGTCATTGCACTTCACTGTTGCAATTGATAGCTGGAGTTCCATCAGCTGCCTTCATTAACTTGTCTCTGCTCACTATTACATACTTGATTGCATACTGACTTCATGTTTGCACTTGGCTTGTTCAATATATAATAATGTGTGCTTGATAATTCAGCAAACAATACCAACACAGGGAATTGGGTTGTGACATGGTATTATGCAGTACTTTTCCTGCATTATTGGAACTACCTCAGACTAGCTGGTGTTCTCCCCCCACAGGAGTCTTTACACTGAGGAGAACAGTGGTGCAGCCGGGGCAGCCCTACGACGGAAGCTAGAGGGCGTCCTCCTAGTACTGCAGCAGCGGGCACTCCTCTTCCATAGTCAGATTAGGATAGAGAAGCTGAGTCACGAGGAGGAGCAGCGCGTCCAACGGATCATCTTGAAACAATTACGTCTTGGTCACCTGAGTGAGAAGAAAGGCAACGTGCGGGCAGTGTGCCGCCGCCCCCCCCCAGGCCATGACACCCAACACCTCCGCACCATTAACAACACCAAAACCCCACCAGACAACACACACCCCTGCACTCCACCTACACCTGCCTTTCTGAAGGGGGACCCGCCCCACCAAGGGTCAGTGAGGCCCAAGTGTGGTTACAGAGTTGGTGGTCGACGCTCAGAGTTGTGTGTGCAGAGGATGAGTGTGACCAACCACCCCGTGTCAGGATTGTCCCAGTGCAGCCCCAAGGAGGCACCAAGGGCTGCCATCACCAATTGTAACAGTGTGGAGGATAACCTGGACAATCATGCTGGACAAACCATGAATGGAAAAATACCACGCAAGGGATCATTTACCCTCACCAAGAGGTCACCCCCTCAGGAGGATGGCTCCCCAGGGGCTTCTCTGTCTAGCCAGGAGTCCCCGGTGTTCAATGTGTGCATGATAAAGGAGTTGCAAACCTCCCCCATGCAAGTGAGCGGGGAGTCCTTACAGGAACGGTTACGGGACAGGAAGGAGATATCCCCCCAAGGCTCTCTCAGGTCCTCCTACTCAGAGACCACTCCAGTTGCAGACCTGGACCAGCCGTGTGGTGGCACAGTGATCTACTCCAATGGAGACACAGCCTCACCCCCCCCAGGGGATCAGGGCCCCAAGGATGGACGGCCCCTGCGGTACGGAGCCATGTTCAGCACCAAGGAGAATGCCTTCCTGCACCAGGCTGACATGTTTGCCCGTCAGCAGCACCAGGCAGGCCCTTCCCTAGCACTGGCAAAACACTGCCTGCCCAGGAAGAGTCAGTCATTTGGTGCAGAGTCTCAGGACAGTGTTGATCTGGAGAACACCAGCGCCAGTAACAGTGGCAGTGAACAGCGCCTCGCCAACCTTCATGAGACATCAAGCCTGGAAGTAGAGTTGCCCAGCAGTCACGAGGACAACTCCAGCAGCCATGACTCAGAGGACAGTCCTCTAGAGATTGGACTCAAATGGCAATCAGACCATCCTGATGGGAAGCATGGCCTTGATGCCAGGTCAGAGAGGAACAGCAACTGGCTAAGGGAGCAGGAGAGGGAGAGAGAAGTCCCATCACCCCCTGTCAACACCTTGAGGCCCTTGGTCAGAGCCAGAACATTTGAGGTCCTTGAAGGGGCACTCGATGCTTCCCCTTGTGAGGTCCGGCCAGACCCCCGGAGTCGGACTGGACGGGGTCTGAAGCATGAACTGTCTGAGCACACTGGTGGGTGTGTTGCCACCAACTCTCCCAAGAGGAACAGAGCCGGCCAAGGTGGAAGTGGAGGTGGGCCTGAGAGGAAGGTGTCAGATGAGAGTGTGTCAGTCCCCTTCCAAGATGGCGTAGAGGACCCTGAGAGGCTGAGGGAGCTGGAGCGTAAGAAAGGTTCCCTCATCTTTGAACACAACTTCCAGACCTACTCCAACATCCCCTCCACCAACATGATGACAGCCAGTATGATGACAGCCAGCCTCAGCTCAGAAAGTGGAAGTGTAGGTGTAACAGGTTCTCTGTACAGCAGTATGGTGGACAGTGCTCTGCTGGGAAGTATTCATTCCCTGGGTGGACTTGAAGCCTCCACCACAGACCCCTTGCCTCGGCCAGCCTCAGTTGGCCTGCCAGTGATGCACTCAACAGATGACCCGGGAGTGGAAGCCCCTCGACCCTCACGGCGCCATCTTACCAAGGCACAGAGGAGCACAGATGCCATGGAGGTGCAGCAGGAGATGACAGGGATGGAGGAGGCCACTCGCTCCCCCTCCCCAGACTCCCTCAGTATGGATCTAATGGGCCAGAGAGGTGCAGGAACCACCAGTAGGACCGGCAGCAGCTGGTTGGAAGGAAGCACTGCCAGTATTAATAAAGAGGAGATGGATGACGAGGAGAAGGAGCGTGATGAGCAGGAGGCAGAGGGCAAGCCAGGCAGTGGTGGTGGTGGTGGTGGTGGTGGCAGTAATGAACCCAAGGTGGAGAAGAAAGAATTACCTGCTGAGGAAACATTTGTACTTAAAACCTTTAGTGAGAGTCCAAAGTTAAGCCGTGACCTCTCTGAGAACACCCCCATTGTGTCTGGCGGCTCCACTCTCAAGCGGGAGAAGGATTCAGCCGGGGAGAGGAAGTATGTAGCCAAGTGTGAGCGTCAGGTTAGCATTGGGTCTGTGAAGGACGTGGACGCCATCCCACTGGTGTTTGGCTACATTGGTCCACAGGATGAGGAGGAGGAGAAGGAGGGAGGACAGGCTGAAGGTGAGGAGGGAGGGGAGACAAGCAAGGATAAGGAGGAAGAGAAGCATCAGAGTATATTCCCAATGTTCATTGATCTTAAAGACATACCAAGCCCAGCGGAGGAACCCAAACCAGCTGAAAAGGATGCTGCTTCAAGGTGCAAAGGACCTTCATCTGCTGTGTATATGTACATTGAGGCTGATGCTCCCTCACCCAAGGCACGCCGGAAACGCAGGTCAGAGAGTGATGGCACAGCTGTGGCCAGAACCAGTGAGAGTCAGGCACAGGAGTTTACATCCCTCCCTCCTGTGTTGAGTGCAGCGCCAGATGTCAATAGAGTGGAGAATGCCACCAAGAAAGTGTTGGAGAAGAGGGAGGACCACAGGGGGGTGAGGGAAGAGTGCAAGGAGGGAAAGGAGAGGAAAGAAGGCAAAGAGGGTAAAGAGAAGAAGGGATTTTTCATGTTTATAGAAGCAGAATCACCTTCAAAGTCTGGTTCTCCCAAGTCCAAGAGACGACCGGCAGCCCCGCCACCCAAGAAACGTGCCGAGAGTGCCATGACACGCTCTGCACCCAGTGACTCCATCCTCTTCTCTGCTCCTGACTCCAGCCGGCTCATGACCAAGTCTGTGATTGGCCGCGAGGAGTACATAGCCCAACCACCTGCTCGCAAAAACGTGAGCCTCAACGACAAGATCAACGAATCATCCGGCGGCAAGGACAGCACGTTTGTATCCGGCATTCCCCGTCCCATCCACTCCCTTAGAACATCCAAGAGTTCATCCAGGGTAGGCAAAGGCAGGTCAACAGTACATCAGAAGGTAGACTCCCTCCCTCGGCCACGGGACCCATCAGCCACCAGGACCAAGGATGAACTCACCTCCGAGGCAAATGACTTGGCGACCTCCAGGGATATATCAATCTCAGAGCTCGGTCCAACTCAGAGCTCATCCCTAGGAGAGGCAGCACCTTCCAGCCGGGCCCAGGACAGTGTGGAGGCTGAGGAAGTTGTGTCAGATGTAAGCAGTCTCCTCAGCAGCCTAGACCGATCTAATAGTGAGTATTGTACTGTTAAGACTGTTTGTAATTTGTGTTGTGTGTCATTACTATTCTTATTGTTTGTTCTTATACCTAGTAATCATTTCCACCTTTTATTGTTATTACCTCTCTGTCATCATCATCATCATCATCACCATCACCACCACCCTGTTAGCCTCACCCTCCCCTATACACACCCATCCTTCCAGACCCCTCGGAGCAAGGCAGCACCGAACACAAGTCCAGGCTGGGGGAGGACCTGCTGAAGATGTTCCTGAATGAGGTGGACACAGACGTCACCATTCAGGTAGGTCACACAAACACTGAGGTCACATACATGCTAGTACACCACAAGTCATTTTGGTGATTAGTTACGAGTCTTTAGTCACCCCATACAACTTACATATAGCATAATTTGTGTTCAGATATATCATGGTTTGTATTCCTGCTGCAAGTGAGGTGATTATCAGGAATATAATGTAAGTAGTTTATAAAAAAAAAACACTTGTATGGTTTTTTATAATTCAAATGTATCCCAAGAATCCTGAACCATCCATTGTGTGTGTGTGTTTGAGGTTGGTTTGTACACATCCTTACAGATAGGAGAGAAGCGTATACGTGCTCACAAGTGCATCCTGGCCTCAAGGTGTGTGTACTTTGCTGCCATGCTGTCAGGACACTGGGTGGAGACGGCCGGCAATGTTATCAAACTACAAGGGTGTGTATATGTGTGTCTTATTGTTGTGTACGTTATTTGAGCAACATCCAGAGAGATTTGAACACTTATTTATAGATCAAACTTATGCAAAGAAGATTTTTTAACTCCGACTATCTGTAAAAATAAAACATTGCATTCTGTTTGCATTTTTTCACTCGACATTTCATTCTCTGTTTGCAGTTTTTCCCCCGAGAGTGTTATAGTGGCACTGAAACACATCTACAGTGGCACCAGCACAGTGCCTGATGGAGTGAGGGTTGGTGAGCTGGCAGCACTGGCCGACATGCTGGCTCTCGATGGTCTCAAGGATGTGATCGCCCTCCACCTCAAGGCCAAGATGTGCCACTACTTCCACAAGGTAACCAGAGTTGTACATCTAAAGGAAAAAAGAAAGAATAATAATAATAATGTAATGATAATGTCACCTTTTGCTTCTTTTATGTTCAATTTAAAGAAAAAAAACGTAATCCCCGTGAAAGGAGATCAATTATTCTTCCTTTGTTTCTTTTAGTATCATTTTGTGACAGAGAATATGGAGACGTATTTGAAAACTCTTTGTCTCAGGGATGATAGTATGTATAGGATAGATACAAAGTTGTAGAGTAATATAAGAAGTGACTATGTGTGTACTGTATATTCATAAGAGTGACCAAGCAGCAACATAAGAACATAAGGCTGCAAAAGGCCAGTTGACCTACATAAGACAGCTCCTATGTATATATGTACCTAACACTTACCATCTATTTCCTTCCACTACTTTCACGTCCTCCTCAGCCATGTTCAGGGTGTCTTGAGGGAGTGTTGGACGTGCTTCCCATCGCCGGGGCTTACTGCCTGGACGAGCTGTACCACCGATGCCTGCGCTGGGTGGCAAGACACTTTGTTGTTGTCCTCCCCACCAGGAACTATGCTGCACTGCCCCCAGAAGTGCAGGACAGATGCCTTAAACAGCTGCTGGATGATATGGTCAGTATATCACACTAGTTAGGGTACTCATGTATAATTGGTGAAGAGGGAGTGTAAATCAACTTTCAAATTACCTTATATTTTGGGGGACTGCTGTTATATTATCGGTTACAGGAAATCTTAATCAATTCTAACATCATTCAAGTGTGTAGATGTAAGTTATTTTTCATTATAGCTATCATGTTTTGTATGGTAATGTCAAATCAGTGTCATATTTAAATCATAGGGAAGTATTACAATGTGAAGTTAGTTGAAAGACAGAACAAAGTCAATACAATACAACACAGAATGCATGTAGTTATAACAGTCCTGTCATCTTGTACCCCAGAGTGTGAGCAACGTCCTGGAGACTGCATTAGGGTGTGAGCGTGTACTGTCCTCCCTGCCCATGGTGCGGTGGGCCCAGCCTGTGTTTGACTCAGCGGCTCAGCTCCTAGAGTCCGCAACAAGCTTCATTGCAGCTAACATGAGTGGAGTGCTGGCCTCAGATAGGTAATATTCCTCATTAAGATCTTCATTATATACACTCATTGTCTGTAGTAGTAATAGTAAGAAATTAATATGCATCATAATAGTAGTAGTAGGGGAATATATATCATGCTTGAGGACTAATGAGAGCGAGAGGAAGAAGTATGAAAAAACAACATTTAAATACATTATTAAAAACCTGAAGCACTGGTTAACACACTTCTCCAACCCTCCATAGATTCCTTGTGTTGGGTCGTGACAGTGGGTGGGGCATTGAGAGCCTACAGGACACAATGAGAGTGGCCTGTGAACTGATCCGACCTGACCAGGCTGTTCTGTCACACCTTCAGCTCGCCCAACACATAGAGGAGAGCCAGGAAGAGGGAGCTGCAGAGGTATCAGAGGTAAGACTTCACTCACTCATCTTGTCTTGAATTATATCTTTTATTTATTTATTTATTTATTCAATCTCCTGTTTTTTTCTACCCACAGACTTACCTAACCTTCCTGGAGACACTGCTAAGCCAGGTGGAGAAGTTTATGGTTCACAATGCTAACCGTGTGGCGGTGTGTCGCAAGTGGCCGCTGCTGTCGCCTGCCACCCAGCGCCGCATCAAGGACGCGGCGCTGGTGGTGGTGGAGTTTTCACGCCCCACCGGCCAGCGCCCAAAGCTCTCCTCTGCCAACAGGGTATGTCACTCCCTTACCTTAAGTAGTAGAAGGTCGGGTAAATGGTTGTGATTATGAGACTAGTGTTTATACTTTGTCCATTACTGTTTGCAGAGACCACGAGGCTCCAGCAGTGAGGGCAACCGGACCCCAGGCAGACCAGGTGACCACCGACTCATGCGTAGTGCCAGTGCCACGGCCGTCCCCAGTACTCAGCGGCCAGGCACAAGACGCACCGCAGCAGGTGGACAGGAGCCAAGCCGGTGTCAAACTCCACCGGCCAGCCTGTCCCGCCCACGCACCCACACCCCACCACCCACCCGTGCCTCCACCCTCCGTGCCCAGGCTAGGCAGGTGGCCATCCAGAGGTCCCAGTCAGCACGTACAGTAGCGGAGCGGCCCAGAAGGGTACGACCTGTGAGTACTGTTGATGGATAACACCTTCAGACCATCCAGACATGAAATATCCAGTCATATCAGGTTCAATATTTCTAACAATTACACTGGATGACCTGTTTTATATGGATGAAGAATTTACAACTTCATGCATAGAGGTGTAAGTGACTTATGAAGGATGTTAACGTATAACTTCACCTCCTTTCTGCCTGCCAGGGTAATGACACATCCACAGACGAGGAAGTTCAGTCCACCACCAAGCGGACCATTCCCACTGGAAGCTTCACCCGGGGAGCAACCTTCACACGCTCCCTCTCCCGGCCTGACACTACCTCCTCTTCCCGCCCCCTCCCCCACACCCCTACTAAGTCAGGCCCCCCACCCTCCTCACGCCCACGAACCCCAGGACCGCTAGAGGGGTCACAGCTGCCTCGGAGGACCTCTGCCATACAGCGCACACCAAGCCAGACTGTAAGTATTATTATAGGACTAATTATTCACCATGAAGCCAGTCACTCATGTCACCATTATTATTATTGTTGTTATTCTATCTTTATGAGGCAAGGCTTGTATTTACTCTACAAGGAAGGTGAGTCGGGTGTACAGGGTGTGGTGAGGTCAGTACTGTTTTGTTTGTTTATGTTCTGTGCCTCACCATGTATAGACAAAGTGGCGGCCTTGATACGCCTTGCATTCGCTTGTTTCCAAAGACTGGCTCTGCTCAACACCAATGTTTGCTTATATGTCTGAACAGCTTCTCGATTCAGGCTTATTAAAGGCTGTTTTATGCTTAAATATTTTAGCTTTTTTAACAGGCTCAAAAGTGATTATCAATTTTATTTTCTGCATATATTGAATGATTTAGTTACTGAAGGAGAATGAAGGTATAAGATGTTCAGATATTATACCTTCAAATATTACTAACTTTTGACCAGTACCAGGAAGAAAGCGATATACAAGTGAGAGTTTGAGAGTGTTTTGGTAGTAATAATCCCATGTTACATATTCCTTGTGTGTACCTTTTTATAAAGTCTTTGATCTTACTCTAGAAACAACTCTGGGATCATAACTTCTTTGTTTAGTGGTAGAAACTTCCCCCCCCCCCCAAACCATCTAAAAAAAATAAGGACCAAATTTTTAATGTACTCCTCTCATATCTTCATTATATAAATGTACTGACTTAATTCTGTAGGAACTTTTGATTAATGATGATTTTTTATAAGTAATTGAGCATGCCTTTGCCATTGTGCCCATCTTGATATATGTAAATAACTTTTCAACCAATGCATGGCCAAGGATGATCAGTTGTTATGTTTGCATTCACTCTATCATCTTCCTTCCTTACAACCTGTAGTCACCGTTCTTGCTTTACCTTGGTTATCTCCCTTGCTTCCTTCCTTCCAGTTATTTATTGATTCCATTACTTCCTTTTGTATATCACTGATCCCATATCTACCTTACTTTTCATTCCTCCTTTTTCCTTTTAATTTGTATCCTTCCCTTTATTGTATCATTTATCCCATATCTACTTTATTTTTCATCCTTCCTTTTTTCTCCTAATTTGTATCCTTCCCTTTAGCCTCCCTGCAAGCTCTGAGCCGTGATAATAGAGAGTGTGCCACTGTGCTACACCCTGTTTCTGTTCCCCTTACAAGGAGTACCTGGCCTGTGAGTAACAGTCTCCACTTCTGCCTCCCCCTCCCATAGACCACAGGGAGCTCTGCCTCCGAAGATGAAATACCCCAAAGAAAGTCCAGCCACACCCAAAGAAGCCAGAGTTTGACCCCAGTGCACAGGGGAGGCAATGATAAGGTTTGGAGTGTGTTTGTTGTGTTGTGTTGTGTGTTGAGTGTGTGTGTGTTGCAGTGGTGGTGCTGTGGGTCATTTGTCTGTGGCTTATGCTGTGGTAATGTCCTGTGCTTCTATATTTGCTGGGTTTTTTTTACCATATGAATGATATTTTCTTTCAGTTTGTATGTATATTTGCAGAGGAAGACTATTATTTTGTTTCCTGCCTTCCTTGAGTTTTTGTTTGTTCCTGTGAAAGTCATTTAGTTTGAAGCATTATTAGCTGTGTTGAAAGCTGTATCACGTTTGTTATGTTTGTCTCCTTTACAATTTCACAAAATGGTGAGTATTTTCTGAACCCATTACAGAAGGAGCTAAAGCCTATTGTATCAGTATTTTATTTTTTTGCTATGATGAATGCAGTTACAGCTTTCATATGGTCTTGGTTTATATGCCTTAAGTAAGACATTCTGCACATCAGACAAACTTTCCTTGGTATCAGTTTCCAATTTAATACATAATTACATCCACATTATTAGATTAACCTTTAACCTCTGGGTGACCTTATTACAGCACCTGAAACTCAACCAATCAGTGAATCAATCTTGGACAAACAGCACATACATTTTATACAGTCAGCCAGATGATAATGGTTAGGTGTCAGCACTCACGCCCTCCTGACTGTCTACAATATGTCAGCAGCCGTTCCTTCCTATCTCTACACTTGGTAAATGGGATAAAATGTTTTCAGCTTATCCGGACTCAGTCAAGCGAGACCAGAAGCCGCACACCCACCCATCAACGAACTGAACTCCGCAGCAGCACCAACAACCTCAGCAGGTCAGGGGGAGGTACTGCTATCAATAACCTCAGCAGGACAGGGGGGGGCAGCACCAACAACCTCAGCAGGACAGGAGGAGGCAGTACCAACAACCTCAGCAGGACAGGGAGTGGCAGCAGTACTAATAACCTCAGCAGGGTCGGAGGTGGTAGCAACAGCCTCAGCAGATCAGCAGGGAGTACAGCCGTGCAGGAGATCAAACTAACTACACACACTCAACCAGAAGGGAACTCACACACTCCAAGAACCCCTAGGGACCCTCGGAAGCAAATAGACGTCAAGAATGGCAACCTGACGCGGCCTAGAGTGGCAGCTCAGGGACGGAGAAGCACGCGCTCACCCTTAAGGGAGTCTGGACGCAGCGCAGGGCTTGGGGCTGGGAGAGGTTCCAGCCCCACGTCCTCTGTCCATCTCTCCTCCGAGGGAAGAAGTCGTACCTCAAGTGTGACCAGCAGACCAGGAGGGGTCACAGGATCCATTACTGGCACCCCGCCCTCTGTGGGGAGCCGCTCAAACACTTTCTGTAAAGATGACAACACTAATGTGACCAGGAAAACAGCTTTACCTTAGCCCCTTCCTTCCCTTGGTGACCCATTCTCTTATAGTTCTATCCTCTGTAATCAGTCCCCATTTTTATTTTGAGTTTATTAATCTGCCTACATTACTTTCCTTTCTATTGCCCTATTAGTCTGTTGATCTCTGTCTTTTTTCTCCCTTGCTCTGTCTCACTCTTCCACTTTCTTTCTCTCATTATTCATGGTAATTTTTCACTTATTTATTCACCAGCCTCAGTAGGCAGCCAGTATTAATAATTTCCATCACTTATTCTCGTGATTGCTCTTCCCACCAGTCTTTTGTCATCTAATTTATCTCTACCTGTTGTTTCCTTGTACCTATTGCCCTAATGTCTCATTTCTTTTCTTTTTATTCTTTTTAAATACATTACTAAGAAAATTATTTTCTCAGATTTTTGTAGTTATTTCATAGTTAAATTACATTAATATATGTCAGATCCATATATATATAAATACATATATCTTCTTTAGAGGTGATGTAGTTAACAGTATTGTAGAGCATTTTGTACTCCTGTGTGTGATATCTACATGCATTCTTATTTATTGCAGATGATGAATCTAATTTGAGTGTAATGTATCTTACTTACATTACTCTTGATACTTCTGTCTATGAAAACCATTCAGAGCCATCAAAGGCTTGGATGATCATGTATACTTAACTGGCCAGGAAATGTTCCCAGCTCAGAAACAGCTGCATGAAGGCTACTCTTATGTGCCATAGAAAAATACTAATGCTTAGCTATATACAAGTATCAATATATATACAGATAAATGCATTATTTGGCTATAGTAATGCCGGCTCATATATCAGCTGCAGGTACGAATCATCAGCCTCTAGTCATTCGCTATAGTTGAGCTTGAGCGAGAAACTGTAACCAAGAAAGGTGACGTACTCAGTGCCATAAGAAATATATAACTAGTGGCCATGCTACCTGCTCCTCAGAACTTTTTTAATTAATTATTTATTTTATAATAACTAAGAAGTATAATTTTATGTTACTTAGACTAGATTCCAGTGGCTTTACTATGCTAGACATGTTTTAAGTACCAAGTAAAGTAGGTGATAAGTGGATGTATGTGACTAGTGTTAGTTTAGATGCGATATTAGCGGAACTATATTTGACAGATGGGATATTACGACCTTGTATAGGATAGGAAAGGTTTCTAGCCTGAGGTGTGTGTTCGGCCCAGCTGTGTAGGGGGGAGAGGAATGGGAAGCAGTCAGAAGAGAGTGAGATTATTAGGATAAGAGGCAGCTGTGGCAGGTGTTGGTTGGAGAGTGAGAGTAGTTATAGCAGAAGGTGGAATGGTGGAACAGGTCAGTGAGTCGAAGGCAGATCTTCTAATTTCCCAGGAAGATGGCGAATGTGATGAATACATGATGTGTGGTTCATATTGTAGACTGATTTATGCTGATGCAGGATATTTATTATATACATGACTAACACCATGCCATAAGAAGTGATTACCATTTTTAAAGCTGCATGCAAGAAAACCATTGTGGGCGGTGCTTTGCATTCATATTTATAGCTGCTGTGTACCAAAGATATTGCTCTCATCCACTGATTCTTTACTGCAATGATTGCTTTTCTGATATCTGTGATATTTCAATGTAAGTATTTATATTAGTTATGAATACAGTGTGTGCACAAAGGTTTTATTTTTTTTTTATGTTCAGTTTGGTTTTGTAGGTCTCTGTACATAAGTCGAATCAAAGTTGGATTTGATTTAGTTTAATCATTACATGATATGTTTTGGTCCCTTATAAAGGGAAGGTTTGGTTGCAAATGAAACTGATCAAAGATTTCATTGAGATTTCTGTACATAGTATTGGTACAAAGTATGTGTTCCCAAATACATATAATGTAATGTGCAATTTTTGTATGAAAATTCATCTCAAGTTTTAAAATTAACCATTATTTTAAGGAATCTTTTGCATCTGGCAAATAACACATGAAACTTTTATCTTAAATGACTCAAAGAGGACAAATTGACATCATACAACTTGTGTGAATAACTAATGCTCTCTGAGAGAACATGTTGAAATCTACGGCGTATGATTTTGTCTGTCGTTTTTGTATATGAATTCAACTCCCGGAGTGGAGTATTAGGTGCCAAGATGACACATGATTTCAGAAGGAAGGTTTTCAATGTGAACTATTCTAATCTTCCTGCTTATTTTTAAGGTCATATTTTTTTTTTTATATGGAAAACCAAAAGCCCTGGAATAATCTTGTTATTCAATGGCTAATAATATTTTTTCTAAGCCTCAGTTACTATTGGTTAAGATTACTGCTACTTGTACTAACTAAATATGACTTACAGATCCATAATTGTGACTATAACACGTGCCTCAGTATGATCTGAACTCTTAAATATTTTTGTAATATTTTCTCTTAATATTTTCTCTTCAGCCTCCATCATTGAGTCTGTTTTGTGGCAGGTGTAGTTTCTTCACAGTTAGATATCAATTGTAAACAAGTATCTGAGCATATTCTTGCTTTAGGCTTATTATTTAAATGATTTATAGTTTTATGATAAGCAGATCAGCCAAAGTTGTTTTTCCAATTATATATTTTGAACTTTTAATTTATTGCAGACTTATTTTTTATTATTTAAAATTATTTATATATGTCTGATCTATTTGTAAAGTATATTTTGACAACTCTTCATGTGACTCATTCCATTCAATGTTAATTTGGCTGCCAAGACTTGTATGCTGTGTTAGTCTCTTG
Organism: Metacarcinus magister; assembly: GCA_029783475.1. Lineage (NCBI taxonomy): Eukaryota > Metazoa > Arthropoda > Malacostraca > Decapoda > Cancridae > Metacarcinus > Metacarcinus magister. Next base: position 5,269,411 of record JAPQNM010000023.1, read on the forward strand.
CTAGAACTGTGCGAGTATGTGTGAAGGAGCGAGTGTCTTGTGTCACGAATATCAATACTTTATCAGACTATGAAACGTTTTTATTTCATCCTGATAGTCTACGGTGACATGGGAGTGAGATTAATAAGTTAGAATCAGGACCAAATATTCTGGCCATAAAACATTGTGCTGGTGTCAACATTTACCTCATAATTTAATGTTATGTTTATCCAGATCATTGTGACACTTTCAGTCATCTTTAAAATGAAGAAGTTATATTTAATTTTATGATTTTGCAGACACCAATGGAAAAAAAATTTGCATCTGAGTGGAGACTGAAATTCTTATCCAGGAGCTTTATTTAGTAAGTTAATTTTACTCCATAAGTCGGAAGATAATAAACTCAACTCCCTTATAAATTACCATGAAAAACATTAACTGCTTGCATGGTTTTATACCTGAGATGCAGCAATGTTTAATCTGGACATAAAACCGATGAAAAATTTAAGTCCGTGCATGATATAATGTTTTCTGAGATTGCTTCGTCCATTCCCTACAGACGACGCCAAAGAACATGGTTAGTAGTTAGTGGATAATGTCACAGTCAGCAGGTGTCTCAACTTTCTGTATTATCTTGTAAGTTACCTTCTAGTATTAACTTATTTTAATGAGTAAATTTTTAGAAATAAGTGCAGGATACGGGCCCATGCAGTTTCACTTCCTTTTCAGTTTCTCAATTCTCATGTAAACACTGAGTCGGTGAGTCTCCGTAGTGTGTTGATCGAGTGTGTGTGGTGTGTTGTGCAAACGTGAGGGTGTTTATAGTACTTAGCAGCGCATACACGGTGCTGCATGGATTCAAGAGATCCAGGTATGTATATGAAGAGGTAGTTGAGTGTATAACAATGTATTAATACGTCATGATGTATGGACAAACCAGCAGTTGCATATTACCAGCGGAGTTCTCTTAAGTCGCCATTTCATTTTGTAAATAAACGCCATTATAGTGAAGATGTAACATTTTACCATTTATGTTTAGCATGAATGTAGTCAAACAATTGGTGTTAAATAATATTGTGATAGGTGGTGTGTGGTGGGTCCGTGTGTGAGAGCCACATCGCCTTCAGGTGTAGGGGAGGTGCAGGCCGACGCGACGAGGTGGTTGACGTGTCGGTTGTTGGGTCTTTATTTAGGGCGGTAGACAGAAAACACAGGGTGATGGCCGATAGATGGAGGTGCAGCTGTGTGAGTGGTGGGTGGAGGTGCAGCTGTGTGGGTGAAATGGTGGTAGTCCGGGTTAGGATCAACAAATATGGAATTAGCACCGATTTCTTCGTTTTAAACCTTCCCTGTTCCTCTACATGTCATTTTGAGGGATGGAGGAACAGTAACACGTTATTCTTCACCATTAATAGTGGTTGGATATAAAGAAAACATTACCTATTAAGCGTAAATAGCTTTAATAAATAACATTGTTTCAACAGGTACTGTTAAAGCCGCATTTTTGTCGTCCACGCGCGGGATTGGGTTTCGAAGACCGTCTTGGGGCTGATCAGTGGCCACCACAAAAACACTTTTTCTTGACTTGGTGCCGAAATATTATTATCTGGCTTACAAACTTTCCTAAAAACTTTATTAAAAGTAAAACATAGCTACTGTACATTTATTTGAAATTATTTGGCGACATTAATTTCCTTTTTGTTATGGTTGCCGAAATTAATGTCAGCGCCGAAAATAATCCTACACAGTACATAACCAAAACTGAGCTGTATAATCTAGGTGGAGTCTAACTAGCGCTAAATACAACCTCAGAATGACCTCAGAACTTCTATTTGTCACATAACTACCAAAAAAATCCCAGTATCTTTCTATTTATCCATGTCTAACTATAATACACTGTTCCCTGGGGCGCAAGTCACTGCTTACTTGAACTCCCAAAAGTCCCTCTCACTATATGACCTTCCTAAGGTAGTGTCATTTAATGTGTAGTCTACAGACCTATTACCGGTAAAGGTTCGTAAGACGACCTATTCGATATCTCCTTACCTTTAGTATACACTGCAAATTCAACCTCAGAAACTTCTAAAGATTACCTCAAACAGTTATTCTGCTGAATTACAGAAAAAAATTTACTTAGGTTACGTTAGGTTTGGTTAGGTTACGTTAGGTTTTGTTTTGTTTGGTTAGGTTACGTTAGGTTTAGTTTGGTTTGGTTAGGTTAGTTTTGGTTAGGCTTATTTAACTGCAGCTCTGGGAAGGTTATGCTAACAAAGTTATTTTATTCAGTAGATTTTTACATCTTCACCAGAATGGCATGTGGCTACGAAAGAAAATGGCTTGTTTTCTAATTGCCCTTGCTAACATCTACATCTTCATTACTAAAAACTGTTGATTCAATGTACTAAACTCGTATCTGGAACACCTGGATACTGACAAATTATAGATCGAAGTGCTTAAAGATACGTTGTCATACACTATTCATCCGCTATTGGTACGGCCTGTGCCTTATTATTTACCTGGTAAGCATCTTTTAAGTTATGTTAGGTACGGTTTGGTTCGGTTAGGCTCGGTTATATAAGCTTTTTACCTAAAAATTAGGCACATGCCGTATCTATAAGCGAGCACTATGAGGATACAACATTCGTTAGGTTATGTTTAGATTAGGTTAGGTAATGTTATGTTAGGTACGGTTTGGTTCGGTTATATAAGCTTTTTATATTATATTATACCAAAGTTAGGCACGTGCCGTATCTATAAGCGAGCATTTAAGTACGGCTGCCGTACCTATAAGCTGTGCTATTATAGATAGTACGCCACATACTCATTTCATGACATTACTGGCATTAATCAGGGTAAAGCTGTGCTTTACCCTGATTAAAGCTATGCTTTACCGCTTTACCATACAGTATTATCACATTTGTGTATTCAACGCACTATTTTTCAACTAAGGTGGCGTCATTTCCCACAATTAAGGTGGGAATCAGCATATTTTACTCAAATAAGTAACTATTTACTCTCTCTGGGCCGCCATATTTCCCTCTTGTCGATGTTTTTCAGGGGAATCCGGGTTGTAAGATGAAATCCGTCTCTCAAGACAGCTCCCAGGCAGTCTTCGAGGCCGAGTCTTTTCGGCTTGGAACTGTCTTCGTATCCTCCAAGCGAAAGTGGACGACAAAAACGCGCCAGGCGGGATTGACTTGGGTTTACCGAAGACGATCTTCGAAACCGTGGACGACAAAAATGCGGCTTAAGTGCTGGGTCACGTATATATAAAACCAAAATTGAGATTTTTATTATACACAGGAAAGCAATTATATATACTTAAAAAAATCGTTTGAAATGCCTATCCTTTTCCTACATAAACATTTATTATATATGATTCGTATTTATTTCATGAAAAATGTTTATTTCTAATGTCAATCATAAGATCGAATAATAGAATAAAGCAATAATAATGAAATTAAACCAATATAAACCATAGAATAGAATATATAAAAATTATTCAAACCGAAAGTAAAGCCTAAATAAACCATAACACAAAGAAAAACGGGAAATACAACGAAAAAATGAGAAAAAAACACCGAGGAGCGCATTGAAACAAGTCTTCACCCCATGGAGCCGAGTGTGTGTGTGCACTTAGCTACGTGTAAATTATGTTTCCAATACACTAAACTAACTTTTAATTAATAGAATTATGCTATATTTTCAAACAAGAGGGAGGCATAAGATGAAAATGTAGTAGTAGTTGCGGAGGGTAACAGAGAGGTGAAGGCCGAAGGGATAGTGATGAACTGTATTTGGATACACAAAAATAGGGGCAGGGGCAGTAGAGTAACATATAGAGTAGGACACGAAGAGCAAGTCAAACAAGACAAGCTAGGGCAGGAGGGCAGAATAGACCTCCTCCTGCTAGTGTCTTCCCCTTCCTCTCTCCCCCTCCCTCTTCCCCTCCCTCTATCTTCCGAAAACATCACATCAGAAACCTAAGAAATTAATAACAAACACGGCATAATCCTTAGGAACATTATATTCTCTCTCTCTCTCTCTCTCTCTCTCTCTCTCTCTCTCTCTCTCTCTCTCTCTCTCTCTCTCTCTCTCTCTCTCTCTCTCTCTCTCTCTCTCTCTCTCTCTCTCTCTCATATCTCTCTCTCTTTCAAATACGGTTTTCCCTAAGGAGACGAAAACTACAAAACTAACAAGAAAATCACGATGCTAACAAGAGAGCCTCACTAGAGAACCCTTTTCTTAGCCTTCGGACGCCTCGCTGTCAGCTGGGTTTCGTCACAGCTTTGGCGGGTAAAAAAGTGACGCTGTTTTAGTTAGTAAGGTTCAAATTGGATTAGATTTCAGGCACTTCACACCCCCATCTACCCCAACCCCCCGGGCAATGTGGGTCACCAGTTAGGGCAGTGGGTGGGGAGGGTAGGTCACGTTAGCATAGCAGAGAGAGTCAGTTCTATCCACTTCGGGAGGGAGAAAGGAGGGAGACATTTGACAAGGGTTGTTCAGTGCCCCATTTAGCTAGCTGTCCTCCCTTAATCCCCTTTCATCTGAGCCATACAGGGAGCCTCTATATATCCCTTGTCTAACCCCCACAGGATTGCATTGACCATGTGCACACTCCCATTACGTGTATGGGGACGTGACCTTAATTGTTTTTGAAAGTTTGGTTCATTTTGGTTTTGGTTTGGCTAATTTTCTCTTCATTTGTGTAGTATCTTTCTTCATTGCTAACGTGTATTATTATTATTATTATTATTATTAGTAGTAGTAGTAGTAGTAGTAGTAGTAGTAGTAGTAGTAATGTTTTTGTAATTTGTGTCCTATTGAATATTATGAAATGCAAGTGTGTGTGTGTGTGTGTGTGTGTGTGTGTGTGTGTGTGTGTGTGTGTGTGTGTGTGTGTGTGTGTGTGTCCGTCCGTCCGTCCTAGAAGTAACATAATCCATCACTCCACGAGCCATCAACATTATCATTATATTTAGACCACTCTCTTTGCTCCTACTTACACCTCCTTCATCCCCACCCCAGGGAACGTGTGTGTGTGTGTGTGTGTGTGTGTGT
>JAPQNM010000023.1:5279453-5284453 GCA_029783475.1 Metacarcinus magister
ATAAAAATATATATTAATGATAAAAATATATATTAATGATAAAAATATATATTAATGATAAAAATATATATTAATGATAAAATAAATATAATGATAAAATATATATATTAATTTAAAATAATATTAATGATGAAATATATATTAAGGACTAAAACATATCTCTTCACTGACTAAAACTAATTCTTCACTGCTCCCCATCCCTATTATGATACCAACTCTATCTTAATGATAAACTACCTACTCCATGCTACACCTCACTCCAATGATCACCCCCTCTCTATATAATGATACCTTATCTATTCACTGTACCATATATATTAATGATCAACATTCACATCTTCATGATCCACCCTAACTCTTCATGGCTCCACTAATATTCATGACCCCACCCTAGCTTTACATACTACCCCTAAATATTTACATGGCTACACATACACTATTCCTGCTACCGCCTACTCTCTTACTGATACACTACCCTCTTACTGATCAACCACTCTCTTCCTCGCTCCAAACCTTTCTTACTGCTCCCATCTCATCTCTCCTGCTCCGGCCCTCTCTCTTATGCTGCCCCCTTCTATCTTCATTCTCCCCCTCCATCTCTTACCTGCTAGACCCTAAATCTTAATGATCAAAAATCATACTACTGCTAACTCAATCTTCTGACTCACCCTCCTCTTACTGCTCCAACTCTCTCTTCATGCTACACATAAGTTTTTCCTGCTCCCACTACCTCTTCATGCATCCCCATTCTAATTCATGCCAACTATATCTTCCTGACTCTCCCTCCCTATTCCTGATACCCTCATCTTTCACTGATGCCCCCCCTCCCTCCTCCTGATCAAAATACCTCTTACTGATAACATACCTATTAATGGCTAAAAATATAGTCTTACTGATCAAAATTATATCCATGCTAAACATATAATATTAATGATAAACACTACATATACTGACGAAAAATCCATATTCATCATGGTAACCTAACTACCTGTACACCTCACTCTTTATGATAAACATAAATATTTCGTGCTCCACATATCTCTTAATGCTAAAAATTATCTCACTGATAAACCATATATATTAATGTACAATAAATATTACTGATACAAATAATATCATTTATGATAAAACTATATATTACTGATCAAATAATTTATGCATACACTATAAATAATAATGACCCAAGCTCTAATTACCTGCTACCCCTCATTTCATGAATAGAACCTATATTTACTGATAAAAATAAGTATTACATATAAATAAATAATTACCTGCAATAGAACATCATTTACTGATCAAAGACTCATCATGATGCTCCTCATACAATATTAATGCTAAAATATATATTACTGATAAAAATATCTCTTCTGATACAATCTATATTATGGACTAACAATACATCTTTAAATGCGAACACACTATTCTTAATGACAAAACATATCTGTCCTGATAAACAATCAATATTAAATGATAAAACACAATATTTAATGATACACTTATATTAATGCTACCAACTAAATTTAAATGATATCAATATATATTCATGCTGAAAATTATATTCTGATAAAAATATTCAGCTTCTGCTCACACCATCTATTTTACTTGACTACAAAATTATATCTTCATGCATCCCATCACATTATTAATGATAAACACTAATATTCCTGATAAAAAACATCATCCTGCTAAACCTGCAAATCATTAATAGATCCAAAGCTAAATTTAATGCCTACCACCTATATTTCATGATCACATCTACGTATTTAACATGATAAATACCTATTACTGCTCCCCCTATCTATTATGCTCCACTAGATCTTCATGACTAATACCTCATATTACTTCTCCAGCATCCATCATTACTGCTAAACATCATCATACTGAAACTCCTCATACTTGGATGATACCAAATCCAATCATTCATGCTACCCACTCTCTATTCTTTATCATAAACATCTCATATCACTGCTCACACATCATATCTTAATGCTCCAAATATATTCATGCCCCCCTACATCTTCTGCACTCAACACTATCTCATTAACTGCTAACAAAATAAATTTAATGATACAAAATAACATATTATGATAAACCACATATCATCTTAATGATAAACAATCACTGTTCCTGATAACACTATATATCCCTGCTCCACCTCTCTGTTAATGATCCCACTATATCTTGCCTGCTCACCCATCTGTGCATTCCTGTCCCCCTATCTCTTCTGCCGTACCCCTCGACTCGCTAATGATAAACTCTATATTCATGATCACATCAACATATTAATGATAGCACTATATCTATGCAACCATCTAATCTTGAAGGCTACCACCCTACAGTACTTCCTGCATACACCTACATATTAATGACTAAAAAATATACCTTACATGCTGCCCCCATCACTACTCCTGGCTCCCCCTACCTCTTCTGCTCACCATCTATCTTCATGTCACCTCTCCTTACTGCTACAAATACTATACTCTCTGATACCCCTCAATCTTAATGTAAAATCACGCTCTTCATATCAACCATCTATACTTCACTGCAAAATATATATTAATGATAAAAAATAAATATTAATGATAAAAATATATATTAATGATAAAAATAAATATTAATGATAAAAATATATACACAGAGGAGGAGGAGGAGGAGGAGGAGGAGGAGGAGGAGGAGGAGGAGGGGGAGGGGGAAGGGGAGGAGGGGGAGAATATTATGATTTTGCTGTAGGAGTTTGGAGAGAGGGAGAGAGAGAGAGCGCGATAGAGATAGAGAGATAAATAGAGAGAATAAATAGTTTTAGGCGTATCACACATGCGTATATAGTGTTTAATATTATAGTAATGATAAAACTGAGTCCAGATTCGTGTTCAGTTTTACTGAAAACCTTTAGGGACAAATTTTCATGAAATTCCGAGGTGTGGAAGTTTTTCACGAAATTTTCAAGGGTGTCACCTTAGATTTTTTTCATGAAATCATGTTTTTCAAAATAACTCGAAAAGTATGAGGTTTACGTAAAAAATATATATAATAGTAAATATAGAGCAGGAGACGCCCGTTCCTTTGAGCTTTACTAGAATGTAATCGGAATGTAAGTAATGGAGATATTGAACTATTTGTATTTTACACTAAACTTCTATTTAATTACATTTTTCTCGTAAACCAAAAGAGTAATTTACAAACGGATGACACCATCAGATAGAACTTGTCAAGCTGAACAACTTTGTTTCTATACATCTTTGTTGTAGGACTAATACTTTACTTGTAAAATGACTAAACTATTTTGGACTCAAATTCTGGTGGAAATCTTCGGGCCAAATATTTCACGAATCCATTTTCATCACAAATCCACGAAAACTTATATTGAAGTTAAAGGTTTTGAAATTAATAATAATACATGTTAAGGAAGTGTTGCTGTTGGAGTAAATAAATATTAATAATTATAATAATAAATATTAATGATAAAAATAAATATTAATGATAAAAATATATATTAATGATAAAAATATATATTAATGATAAAAATATATATTAATGATAAAAAATAAATATTAATGATAAAAATAAATATTAATGATAAAAATATATATTAATGATAAAAATAAATATTAATGAAAAAAATAAATATTAATGATAAAAATATATATTAATGATAAAAATAAATATTAATGATACAAATAAATATTAATGATAAAAATAAATATTAATGATAAAAATAAATATTAATGATAAAAATATATATTAATGATAAAAATAAATATTGATGATAAAAATAAATATTAATGATAAATAAATATTAATGATAAAAATATATATTAATGATAAAAATATATATTAATGATAAAAATATATATTAATGATAAATATATATATTAATGATAAAAATATATATTAATGATAAAAATATATATTAATGATAAAAATAAATATTAATGGTAAAAATAAATTTAATGATAAAAATATATATCAATGATAAAAATAAATATTAATGATAAAAATAAATATTAATGATAAAAATAAATATTAATGATAAAAATAAATATTAATGATAAAAATAAATATTAATGATAAAAATATATATTAATGATAAAAATATATATTAATGATAAAAATATATATTAATGATATAAATAAATATTAATGATAAAAATAAATAATAATGATAAAAATAAATAATAATGATAAAAATTAATATTAATGATAAAAATAAATATTAATGATAAAAATAAATATTAATGATAAAAATAAATATTAATGATAAAAATAAATATTAATGAAAAAAAATAAATATTAATGATAAAAATAAATATTAATGATAAAAATAAATATTAATGATAAAAATAAATATTAATGATAAAAATATATATTAATGATAAAAATATATATTAATGATAAAAAATAAATATTAATGATAAAAATAAATATTAATGATAAAAATAAATATTAATGATAAAAATAAATATTAATGATAAAAATATATATTAATGATAAAAATATATATTAATGATAAAAATATATATTAATGATAAAAAATAAATATTAATGATAAAAATATATATTAATGATAAAAATAAATATTAATGATAAAAATAAATATTAATGATAAAAATAAAAATAATGATAAAAATAAATATTAATGATAAAAATAAATATTAATGATAAAAATATATATTAATGATAAAAATATATATTAATGATAAAAATATATATTAATGATAAAAATAAATATTAATGATAAAAATATATATTAATGATAAAAATAAATATTAATGATAAAAATATATATTAATGATAAAAATATATATTAATGATAAAAATATATATTAATGATAGAAAATAAATATTAATGATAAAAATAAATTTAATGATAAAAATAAATATTAATGAAAAAATATATATTAATGATAAAAATAAATATTAATGATAAAAATAAATAATAATTATAAAAATAAATATTAATGATAAAAATATATATTAATGATAAAAATATATATTAATGA
>JAPQNM010000023.1:5286953-5356953 GCA_029783475.1 Metacarcinus magister
GTGTTTGAAAAAGTAATTGTATATAATTATACTTTTAACAATTAAAGCTACTATACTTCCCTTGTTTATATACTGAATGCTGCTCAATAATTATAGTACGTTTACAACATTTTCCTCAATACATTTTCTTTGTTTCATGAGTATTTGTGTTTCAATCAAAAATAAAACCAGTGTAAATAATCAAAGTTTATATGTCTTCCCTGTGATATGTGTATGACATGTATAAAACCCAAAGTTAAAACACTATTATAAACCTAACAATATACTTTACTTCCTCCTGCAGGATGTTGACGGAGCTAAAGTGGCAATGTTTGTGTTGTGAAGATGGCGTGTGTCAAGGAGAACCAGGGAGCGTGTGTGTGTCCCTCTTGTAAGCACGTGTTGCATTGTGTAGGGCATCAAGGAGCTAGGTTAGTAGAGAGCGGCCTCACCAGCAGCGGACAGTGGGACTCTGTCTGTACCCTACCCTAACCCTCTCCCCTGTACCCTCCCTCCCCCTTCCTCCTCATCATCATCCCTCCCCCATTGAGAGGCCCGGCGGCAGTGGAAGGCGGGAGGGAGGGTGCATGCCGTGGCCAGTCGAGTCGTGACCTCTGAAGGGTGTGCCGATGCGTGCTGCCGTGCTGCCGTGCCCCCACACCACCATCCATGCCTGGCTTGGTTGACTGGCTTCCCCTACCGTACACTGTGTTAACGCTGGTCTCGTGCTGAGTGGTCATGTCCTGCTAACGAGAGAGTGCGCGTGGTGAGGAGTCCTTGCGATCCCATACTTAACACTGTGGTTCTTAAAAGTACTTGGTCAACTGTGATGTAGGAGCGACGCTGTAGGATAAAGTACCGTAAAGTGTTTCAAGACATTTATAGGACTGTAGGATACGTGACAGGACAATGACACTCCTACGTATATCCTGCGTAAGGGAAAGAAAGAGGAAATCAATGACAGCCCTTCTGACACTCCCATGCTGTTTCCTCCTGACGGGTTGGGTTCTCCTGACACTTCCCGCCCTTGCCGCCGCCCAGTACAAAACGGAACGGCCGCCCTTCAACGAGTTCCTTAACTATGGGAAGAAAATTTTGAAGCCGGGCGATGAATTAGGAAACGCGATTATAAAGTCGAAAGGTGGAGGTGCTGGGGAGATCTTCAAGCAGCATGTACACGGCCTTCGTCAGGTGGGTGCTCCTTGTGTGTGTGTGTGTGTGTGTTTTGGGTAAGGTTTGTTTGGTAGGTAGGCTTCGTTTTCTTTCTTAACTGTTATTTGTTTTGATATTTGATGCCTATTGTTTTATTCTCTCTCTCTCTCTCTCTCTCTCTCTCTCTCTCTCTCTCTCTCTCTCTCTCTCTCTCTCTCTCTCTCTCTCATATCGATTCCATTATAATCTTTGTATATTTTCTTTGTATATTAACTCTTTCTATCATTCTAACTGTACTTTCTAGCTATACTTATTTATTTTAGCTATACTTACTTATTTATCTACTGTATCTTACTTTCTTTATCTTCAATTTACATACCTAATCTCACCTCTTCATCCTTACATCTTCATAACAGCGACTTACATAATCTTACCTGCTTTATTTATCTCTTATTTAGCGACTTTTTATCTCAATTATCAAGCACAATATTCGTATGTGTTCTTGCATTGTGTAGCGTCGCTTTCGTTCGTTTGAATCTACGAGTGTGTTTGTTTATATATCTGTTTGTAAGGATACGTCTTTGTGCCAGAGGGAGGAGGAGGAGGAAGGGGGAGGAGGAGGGTTGTGAGAGGCGGAAGCAAAGGTGAAGGAGGATGAAGAAGAGGATATAGATGAGGTAAAGGAGATGAAGAGGGTAATAAAAGAAGAGATAGGAGGAGGAGAGGAGGAGAGAAATTTTGTTAGCAGGATTATGCAAAAAAGAAAAAATGTTAGTGTGAATTTTTACGTTGAATTTATTAATGATGAGCCGCCTCGTGACAGGCAAAAACAAACCTATAAACTTTTAGGAGAGATTTTTAAATAATTATGAGAAACCATTAGAAGGAGGGAGGGAGGAGTGAGATTAATAACTGTCTATGAACACTCTTATTACTATTATTATTATTATTATTATTATATACATTCTTATCTTCATCATCATCATCATCAGCATCAGCATTATCATTATTATTATTTTCGTTGTAGTAGCAAGAACACTATTAGCAGAAGTAACCATAGTATTAGGTGTTTAATTAATAGTAGTAATAGTTGTAGTAGTAACGTGAGTGTAGGAGTAATAGTAGCCAACGTACGCCATTAGAAAAAAAACCCCAGTGCGTAATGTTTTCTTTTGTTTAATCTGTTTTCCTTCAAGATGTTCCTTTGTTTATCTTCGTACCCGTGTGTGTGTGTGTGTGTGTGTGTGTGTGTGTGTGTGTGTGTGTGTGTGTGTGTGTGTGTGTGTGTGTGTGTGTGTGTGTTCATTCTACCAAGCCAACCAGAAATTTGGAAGAGGAAATAATGATAGTAATAAAACTAAATGATTAGCAACGAAGAGAGAGAGAGAGAGAGAGAGAGAGAGAGAGAGAGAGAGAGAGAGAGAGAGAGAGAGAGAGAGAGAGAGAGAGAGAGAGAGAGAGAGAGTAACACGAAGAAGGGGGAAGACGGCCAAACTATCATAATACAAATTGATAAACAGACAGACAAACAAAGAGACATAAGCGTGGGCGTACTTTATTGCCCTGACATTTGACTCTTCAAGGTCTGTAGCAAGTCCTCCTCCTCCTCCTCCTCCTCCTCGGGAATGCTAAGTCCCTCCACCCTCCTGCTCCTCCTCCTCCTCATCCATTATTTCTTCTCACTTTCCTCCTACCTCCTTATTCTATCTCTCATCTTTCCTTGTCATTTTTCTTCTCTCTCTCTCTCTCTCTCTCTCTCTCTCTCTCTCTCTCTCTCTCTCTCTCTCTCTCTCTCTCTCTCTCTCTCTCTTATTCCTTCTTCTCTTCATGCCCCCATCCCTTCTCTATCCCTTTCCTCTCCTCCCCTTTCCACCTCCTCTGTTTCTCTTCTTCCTACTCCTCCATCCATCTCGCCTTTCAATTTTTTCTTCTTCCTTTTTTGTTCGCCTATCAACCCACGTATTTTGCTTTCTTGCTTGCCATCCTCCTCCTTCTTCTTCTCTTCCTCCTCCTCTTCCTCCTCAAGGTTCTATTAATTGCATCTTCTTAGTTTATTTTGCTTCTCAATTTCTATTTTTATTCCTTCCTTTCAAGTTATTGTATTTATCATTACTTCTGTATTTCATATCTTTTATTGTTTCTATTTTCTTCACTGCGTGCATTCGTGTATGTATGTTTTTTCTCTCTCTCTTTCTTTTCATGTATCTTTACGTTTTTTATGATCAAATTTTGTCCCATTTGCTCTGATTAATTATTTCATGTTCCCGTTTTTTTTATTTGTATATGAGCGGGAATAAAGAGGCTCAAGGGCAGACTTAACTAAAAACACACAAGCTTTATAGTAACAAGACAGCAGAATTCTAATGTTATGTTATGCTTTTTCTTTATCTCAAAACACCAAATTATTTCATCTGCAGCGATTTACATAATTCACTTCAGCAGCCTCTCTCTCTCTCTCTCTCTCTCTCTCTCTCTCTCTCTCTCTCTCTCTCTCTCTCTCTCTCTCTCTCTCTCTCTCTCTCTCTCTCTCTCTCTCTCTCTCTCTCTCTGTTATCATCCAACACACCAATTACCAACCAATCTAGACTCAACCACAACCACCACCACTACCACCACCACTACCACTACCACTTGACCTTCATACAGTTTTTCCTTGAGAGGTCACTGAATCCATGTATATGTTCCCCTCTCTTCTGATTAGTTTTTGAGCAACTCTGAAATCTCACTTATAGAAATCTACGCAAGTCTCTTCTTCCTCTCCTTCCTCCTCCTCCTCCTCCTCTTCTTCTTCTTCCTCTTTCTTTTTCTAGCTCATCATTTTTATCAATATCACTTCCGTCAACTGTAATAGTTTAAACATTATTATTTTTTATTTTATTTTCAATGTAAGATGATCATTCCAAACTATATCTTTCAGTGTGTTTAGTTCATAATTAATGTTGATATTACTGACAGAGAGAGAGAGAGAGAGAGAGAGAGAGAGAGAGAGAGAGAGAGAGAGAGAGAGAGAGAGAGAGAGAGAGAGAGAGATTAAGCTTAGTCACGAAAACAAAGCAAAGAAAAATATGCGTAATCACAACAAGGAGAAAGTGGAAAGGAAAGATAATAGCCGTACTGACCTAAACAAACTCCAAGGGGACAAAAAAAGAATAAGGAAAAGAAATACAAAGAATCAAGGAAATAGAGCAACACAACAAAGAGATGAAAACAAAAACATAACAGAAATACAAGAAAACAAACACTTTTTCCTCTTCCTCCTCCTCCTCTTCCTCCTTCTCCCGTTCAAATCCTTGCCAACCCTTGATTTTCCCAGCCTCTGACACTCATTAAGCGCGTTGACTTAAAAAGGGGAGTGGCCTGGGTTACTATGACCTTAGGCTCTCTCATCCTACCCATCCTACCCATCCCTGCCGTGCCCCTACCCAAACCCACCCCCAACCACATCTTATCCCTACCCAAACCCACCCCCACTCACCCCTACCCCTTGTTCAACGCCCTTTCTGCTTATTGCGCTAACTGCTTGTGTTTTGTTCAGAGAGAGAGAGAGAGAGAGAGAGGAGAGAGAGAGAGAGAGAGAGAGAGAGAGAGAGATTATCCACAAATGTTTTCACTCACAGGATAGGAAGGAAGCTGTCAATAGGAGAGGGAGGAGAAGGAGGAGGAGGAGGAGGAGGAAGAAAGTCACCTGCAGTAGTTGTCAAAGCTCAATTTCATCAGTGAGAGAGTAGGGCAGAAAATGTGAGATGAAGAAGAGAACAAGTAGTAGTAGGAGGAGGAGGAGGAGGAGGAGGAGAAGAAGCTATATATAGTAGGAGGAGGACAACAACAAAGGGAGAATGGTAGGCGTGTTAATGAGACAGTCAGACAGACAGACAAAACAACATATTTTCCCCTTGTCTACTTAAGGCCACCAGAAGGGCAAGGGGAAGGGGGGTCGGCAGGCTGATCAGGTTACAGGAGTTAAAAGGGAGACGGAGTTGAGGAATTGCCAGCTTCGTAGATGATTCTCTCTCTCTCTCTCTCTCTCTCTCTCTCTCTCTCTCTCTCTGCATCCTCCTAAGCTCCTTAATATTAAGAAACGATTATGAAAGGAAACAGAATAATGAAGCTGAATGCAAGATTTAATTAGTGAGGGAGTGAGATGGTTAGGGGAGTAACATATTAATTAAGGATTGAAGTTACTTGCCTCTGCGCTTCGTCCACTTTTGGCTCTCCTTCCACTACGTGTTAATTAAAGTCTCACATTACTCCACTTGTCCAGTTTAGTTTTTAAAAATGCCATTCACCACAAAGAAAGAACAACCAATTTAAGTATGCATTTCAACTTCCTAAATCCCACATAGATACCCCGTCGTAACACTCCTTGCATATCGTTTGTGTGGCTACTAATGGAAGTAAATATGGATCAGTTAGCGAGGATGAGTGTACTTCACCACAATGCGGGCACGTAATGACAGTATAGTTATCCCCTCAGGTGCACGTGCTCTATAACCACATTGAGGCTACGTGACCATGGCATTGAGGCATTCACACACACATTGCTCACAGAAGCTGCCATGCGGGCTCTTAATAAGCTTTTTGACGTGTTTGCCTTCAATGAAAACGGATCCACGCTCCCTAGTTGAGAGAGAGAGAGAGAGAGAGAGAGAGAGACGTCACTAGACACCTTAAGTTGGAATAAACGCTACACAAATGCTAAAATTATATATGGTAGTAAGGAAGCTACTATGCAAGTGGATAGGTGAAGAGGACGCAGCTGTCAGCATTACTATATTTAGGCAGGGGACGCATTCATCACTTCAGCTGTTATCTTAATTTACCGCCTCTCGTGCTGGTTAATGATGCTAAATGACTGTAATGGAGCCTGCTGAAGGAGGAAATTATTTATGTGTGTGTGTTATTGTTATCATCATCATTATCTCAGGTTCCAAATCAACGCATTGAACTTGTCTTCCTCGTGGACGCCTCAGCCTCGGTCGGGGCGGAAAACTTCTTCAATGAGATCAAATTCGTGAAGAAACTTTTGGCAGACTTCGCCGTCTCGTACAACCAGACAAGAGTGGCTGTTGTTACCTTCTCAAGCAAACATAAGGTAAGGGAAGCAAGAGGAATTCGTGTATGTAGCTATAAAAGAGGACTGCTGTAGATATAGGTAAGTTCAAGATAGATCCATTGTTTATAGTATTTCGCATAAAGCTCCTATTTCCTTTTTAATCCCGATCTGTCCTCTTATCACCTAACACCACCAGTACCTTTGTGTAGTGTAGGTAACCACTCAATCATTACCTGTATCCTCGTCACACCTGTCCTCCTTCGGCAGGTAATACGTCACATCGACCACGTAACTCAGGCCTCGCAGATGAACCACAAGTGTACTCTGCTGGAAAGGGAGCTGCCTAGGATTAGATATTCCGGAGGAGGAACCTACACTCTTGGCGCACTACTGGAAGCACAGGTTAGTATGGCTGTGTGTGTGTACGTGTGTGTGTGTGTGGGGGGAACCTTCACTGCCAGTACATCATCATATTGCCTTCAGATTATCTTTATTTTAGTATTACCATTTCTTGTGTACTTAATATGCTAATACGATGACCGAGTTAAAACATTTAAGAAAAAAGTATTAATTGCCATAGTCATTCTCATTGTTCTTCCTAATCTGAGTGTAATCTTCCTTGTGCCCCAGAGCATCATAGCCTTGGCCAGACCTGATGCTGTGAAGGCCATCTTTTTGGTGACTGACGGCTACAGTAATGGTGGTGACCCCAGGCCAGCCGCTGCCTTCCTACAGGCCCGTGGGGTGCGGATATTCACCTTTGGTATCCGCAATGGCAACGTCAAGGTGAGCAGTAAGGTGTGGATGTGCATGTTTTAGGAAGCAGAATGGAAAGGAGCATGTACAGGACAATGAGTTAACAAAAAGAGGAAGAGACCACCTTAACCAATTATAATTTATGTATCAAAATTAAAATGTTCTCACCTTTGTTTGTGTGTTCCCGGCAGGAGTTGTATGACATGGCATCAGTCCCGAAGGAGGAGCACTCGTACATCCTTGATTCCTTTCAGGAGTTTGAAGCCTTGGCACGGAGGGCACTGCATGAAGGTAGGACTTGATGCCTTGTTGATTCCTATATTTTATTCTCTTATCTCACTTTTAGAATGGAATCTTTCATCCATGTTTTCTTTTTTGTTTTCTAATCTTCGTTTCTATTTCTTCTTCTTCTTTTCCTTGCACGTCTTCCTGCTTATTTTTTTTTTATATTTCTCCCTTATTTCTGTATTCATTAATCATTATTATATATTATACTTCTAACAATGTAACTTGCATCTCCCATCCTGGAAACACAACGAAAGACAAGAATATTTCATCCATCTACGAGTTCATTAACAAAAACATAATGCTTGCATCTTTCCCCTCAGACTTGCACAGCGGCGTGTATATGGAGCAGGACAGACGTGCGTGCCTCAAGCTGTGCCAGGGAGGAGAGATGAGCAGCTGCTGTGACACCTACGCCTCCTGCACCTGCGGAACACACACAGGCCACTATGCATGTGCCTGCCGAGAGGGTTACTACGGGACAGGCCTTCATGGGGACTGCCGGGGTGAGTGTCCTGCCTCATGCTGCTTGTTATATATTGCTGTTGAGTTTGATTAATTGATGTATTGTCTTGGTTTAGTTAAGAGTATGAGAATGTAAATGAAGCAACTGGTTACGTTATTTTAGATGTGTGTATTTTTTGATATTCCTGTGTTACTCATCACTGATCCCCTTCCACAGCATGTCCAGCAGGTACATACAAGAACACACAAGGCCCGGGTGATGTGTCCTCCTGCCTGTCTTGTCCTGATCCTAACATGTTGAGTTCCACTGGCGCCACCTCACGCCACCAGTGTTACTGTAAACGTGGCTACACTCAGATTGGAATGAAGTGCTCCAGTGAGTTGACTTATCTTGGCGTTATCATGTTATATAAGAGCTAATACAAGGATGATTTTAGTATTACGGAATATGGAACAGAAATATGAGATGAAAATGTTTAATTACGTGTGAGTGTATTTTTGACTTGAATTGTTGAATGGATTGAAGATGACAGAACCTTAATGTAATGTTCTTTAAGCTGTGATAATCTGTTTTATTACCAGGGATGCAATGCCCAGTGCTCAAGCCGCCTCAGAATGGATATTTTGTGCGCAAATTGTGCAGCAACGTGGTGAATGCAGCGTGTGGTATCCGGTGCAACTCTGGCTACACCCTGCAGGGCTCCTCCATCAGGCTGTGTGGCGAGGATGGAGGATGGAGCGGCGGGGATGCACAGTGTGTCAGTCAGTATCAACAATGTGTTCTTAAACTTACTCTTATTCCTGACTCCAATGCAGTATCTGTTATTATTTCATTCCTTGAAAACCATGAAGGGCATTGGATGCTTGATCTCAATATTAATGATTGTTTTTATTCATTCAATAGTGAAGTCTTGCCAGGATCTCCAAGCCCCAAATAATGGAACCTTGCAGTGCTCCCAGCATAGACCCACCATAGACACTGAGTGCACCTTTGCATGTGATCCTGGCTTCCAGCTGGTGGGATCACATACTAGAACCTGCTTGCCTGTAGCCATGTGGGATGGTATTCCTGCCTACTGCAAACGTAAGGCTTCACAGTGTTGTGTATACAATCAATATTCTAACTTAAGTATCTGTAGTCTGTGTTGGAGCATTTGTTAGTGACTATTATACTGATACTTGTTTTGCCAGTGATTCAGAAAGTAACCCATTCCACAGCAATCTTCTGTCCCAGCCTTCCACCCATCCGTCACGGCAGAGTCAGTCCAAGCTCCTGCTCCTCCACCAAGCCCAAGTATGGCCTCAAGTGTGACTTTAAATGTGACTCAGGCTACCAGATGAATGGGCCGAAGAGGACCAGCTGTGTAGGGCTTGGTGCTTGGTCTGCTGGTCTCAAGGCTACAAGGTGCATTGGTGAGTGGTGGGGCGGTGGCTGTGTAAGGGGAATACTTTGTGTAAGGAAGGATATTTTCTCTACAGTTAGTTTGTGTGGATTTCTTAAAAAAAACCTTTGTCAAGTTGTGACTCTTTGTTTATTTATAACTGCTGAATGATGGTTCTAATCTAAGTTATCAGTTTAAGAGTCAAAAGAATGCAGTGTGCAAGGATGAAGAAATTGTACAGGAAGAAGTAAACACATAGGCTGTAGTCATATAGATGTTATATTTTGAAACATTTACATTAACTTGCCTTCCCTTCCCTCCCTTCCCTTCCCTTCCCTTCCCTTCCCTTCCCTTCCCTTCCCTTCCCTTCCCTTCCCTTCCCTTCCCTTCCCTTGCCTTCCCTCCTTAGATGTGACTCCACCTGTGATCCAGTGTCCTGGCAGCCAGACAGTGTCCACAGAACCTCATGAGAGCTATGCCTTAGTCCGCTGGAATGATCCCCAAATCACAGGTACGTCAACTAGCAGTACCAAAGTAGCCGGTGTCAATTACATATGTCCGGAAACAGATTTTAATGTTAATATGAATTTTTTTCTAAAGGATATTGGTTGATCTTCACGCTGTAGGAGAGAGAAAAACAGTTTACAGCGAGTAATCTGAAGTCTTTTTATATTGAAGTTAGAAAAAATATGTTGTAATCTAATGGTTGTTTATCTCTTAGACAACTCAAGAGATCATGTGGGCGTGGCCTCCATCCCTGTGACCAGCCAGCCCATGAAACTAACCATTGGGACACATACCATCACCTACCTCGCTAAGGACAAGATGGGAAACAGAGCCTCGTGCAAGTTTTCCATCACAGTACTGGGTAAGGGAGGAAAAACTGTGTGGTGTTGTGCGGAAACTGTTGAGAAATAGTTAGTGAGTGAGTGTCATGGTTTATCAATGTGTTAATCTGTTAGTAAGTTAATTAAGGTCTCTCTCTCTCTTTATCTCTTTTTCTACTGTGGCTGTGAAGATGATGAGGCCCCAAGGGTGGACTGGTGTGAATCCCCGCCCATCTTCCTTTCCCATGAGGAGGATGTTGATGTGTACTGGGAGGAACCAATCTTCTCAGACAACTCAGGGAAGGAGGTGCAGGTGAGAGGAAGGGGAGAAAGGAGAATGAGAGGACAAGAACATGCAAGGACCTCAATAAATAAAGACTGGGATGAGTTCTTAGTAACATGCATGAAATATTGATGAATAGATAGATAGATGAAGACTTGGAGATGTGATTGTTGTATTCCCCCCCCCCAGGTTAGCCGTTCATTAGAGCCAGGACGCTTCCCTCAAGGTGACACATTGGTGGAGTACTTGGCAGTGGATGAGACCGGCAACACAGCTGCATGCAACATTACCATCACTGTTCAGAGTATGTAGAAGCAGCTGCACCAGTCAAGGAGTTCAATTATACACAACTTTTTTTTTAGTGAACATTATATATTTGATGACAAGGGAATCACAGTAAGGTTCTTTATTTATTTCTCCCCAGAACATGCCTGCCAGCTGCCAGTGGATCCCATCAATGGTGCCGCCAACTGCACCGAGAACCCTCAGGCCATCTTCTGCACCTTGACCTGCCATGGTGGTTATGCCTTCGCCATGAGGCCGCAGCAGGACTACTTCTGTGCCTACGACGGGGTGTGGATGCCTGATGACAACCCGGTGCCTTTCCCAGACTGTTCAGGTGGGGCGGGAAGCAGAGGTTTTTTTCCCAATCTAATTAAAAAAAAAAACATATATATTTAGTGACATAAGTAAAAGTAAATTAAGGTTAATACTGAAGTGAAGTGAAGTGAAGTGAAGAGAGGCTTGATGGTGTGGGGAAAGTTGTGAAGTGTTTGTTGTTTTCTCCTTCAGTGACTTCCGTGTCCAACAGTATCTCTCAGGAAGGAGAGTTGGCGCTGGAGGATGACAGCTCCGTGTGTGATGACATCTTCCTCATAGGACAGGTGAGGGAAAGGGAGACACCACCAATAATCACACTCAGTTTACATACAGTTATCAACACCACAAAACTATCAAACACACTATAACTACATCAATAAAACTTTCCTTCCACAACAGATGGAGAACCAGCTGGAGAAGAAGCTGGAGGAGGCCCTGAACTCTATGTGCAATGAGGATATAGTGTGTGAGGTGGCAGCTGTAGAGGCAGTGTGTGAAGAGATTCTAGCTGATGCAGAAGAAGAATTCAACTCCATTGGCTTCTACAGGAGAAAGCGTTCCATTTCCACTATGCCTCTGACCCCTTCCTGGTCCGGCACCAACCCAGATGAACCCTTAGAGGCGGGCTGGAAGTACTGGATCCGCGGCGGTGACAACATTCGAGTCAAGAGGGTGAGGAGAGGAACTCAGGAATATAACAATCATGAGGACTTGGATCACCTGTCACGTCACAAGCGACAGTTTGGGTTCTCTTTGGATGAACTTCTCCTTGGGGAAGGTCGGCCCACTACCACTCCCGCCACTACTACCCCGGCGATGCAGCAGACAGACAGCAATCAGATTGGTGCACTCATTGATGTCATCTCTCGGTCAATGTCGTCTGATGTTGGTTCAGTGCAGTTTGCTTCCTTCTTAGACAACTTCCAGGCACAGGACGACACCTTCACATCCGAGGACTTCTTAACAGCCTTTTCACAAGAGTTTGGGCAGGAGAAAATTTCTGCCTTACAGAAGCTGACTGGAGGAAAATTTGGATTAACTGGTTTCTCTGCAAATCAATCCTCATCCTCCTTCTCGTCCTTCTCTTCCTCCTCCTCTTCTTCTTTTTCAAGTAGTCAAAGTGTGGAGTCAGGTTCAAGTGATGAGTCTCAACAACGTCCAAGCTTCACAAAAAAAGCCTTCAAACTGCAATTTAAAGTACAAGGTTTGTGTACATTATATCAAGTTATTCTTCACTAAATATGTATTCATATTTGACAGCTTCCTCTAAAAAATTTTCTTATTTCAAAAGCAATTCTGTTGTCATTTGTTTTATTTTTCATTTTAATGCATTTTTTTTTATTCATATACATAGGACTTACATATTGTGACAGTGTTCATAATGATCCTTACCTAATGCACATTGATCTCTTTCAGGCCATGGGTCAGGGGCATCCAACAAGCTTCAGGAGGCTTTGGGGGGACTGTTGCAGGCCGCTGAGGCAGGCCAGCTTGACCTTGACTTTGGGGAGCGACAGTTACGTGTGGCAGCCATCCGCCTAAGGGAGGACATGGAGTATGTGTGTGACGCTGGCAGTATACCTAGAGAGGGCAAGTGTGGTAAGTGTTGACATCCTAGTGCTGACTAAGGTTTTTTGTTCTATCCTGAAATCATCAATAATATTGTTTTTAAATGCACGTTCCATGCTGGCGTGGGACACCCTCTATCGACGAACATCATCTCACCAAGCTGTAGTCCTGTGCATATTGCCTATCTGGCTGTCATGTGTGTATGTATACGTTCAAACTAGGTAGCTGAATCCATGTGCGGTGATCACTTCACTGATGCACTCCCTCTCCAGGCTCAAGGTCAGCTCCACACTACTCCTATAGTGTCACTGTATCATTGCATAGTTTAGAGAATGTTCTGAGTGTGCACTCTTGTTCTCTCCTCCAAGTGAAGTGTCCTGTGGGAACGTTCTTCAATGTCATCCTGCGGGAGTGCCAACCATGTCCCCAGGGATCCTTCCAGCCACAAGAAGGCCAAGTGTCCTGTCTTGTGTGTCCTGCCAACACCTCCACCAAGGCTGGCAATGCCAAGAGTGATGCTGACTGCAAAGGTTTGACACAATACTTGCATTTTCACCATTTTATTTCACTATGTTAAAGGTGTCTTCTTTACAGTTTTCAAAAAAATTTTTAATTAATAAATGTTCTTTCTTTTATTTTGCTTCTATAGCCTTGGTGTTCCTCACAAAGAAACACTAGATAATTGCTCTACACAGCTCAGTCTCAGTTGCTTTGTACAGGAGTTAAAAAAATAGTTACAGTCCAATTAGTATGCCTGTAGTTGTCGTGTGTTATTAGTGTGCATCAAACATTTGGTTGCAGTTATTGTTGCAGCGGCTATACTCTTATTGAGGCTCAATGTCTCCTTATATCCTTATCCTCCACAGCTCAGTGCCTGCCGGGAACCTTTTCCAAGGATGGCCTTGAGCCGTGCACCACCTGTGAGGCTGGCCTCTACCAAGATGAGTATGCATCACTCTCCTGTGACAGCTGTCCCCACGGCACCACCACGTGGCGCCGCGGCACATGGATCATTGACGAGTGTCATCGTGAGTTACATGTGTGAGAAATTTTATGTTTGGATGAGAGAAAAAATATATAAGAAAATTACCTTTAAATTCTATTCTATCAATAGTCTGTGATGCCCCGTTCTCGCCAGGAATGTCTCCCAAGGGGATGACATGATAATTTCTTTCATCTACACATCTGTTACATCTCTCTCTCTCTCTCTCTCTCTCTCTCTCTCTCTCTCTCTCTCTCTCTCTCTCTCTCTCTCTCTCTCTCTCTCTCTCTCTCTCTCTCTCTCTCTATGCAAAGTCACATTATAGATAACAATACACTTTATATGTGATAAAATAATTGTTCCAACATTCTCAAATGTAGGAAAATATGTGGTATGTTTACTTACAAATGCAATTCATATTTATTGTATGTGTGTAGTATTGTATATTATAATTCAATAGATATACAGTTTGTCTCTTATTCAGTTGAAATATTAATTTAATGGTTTATTCAGTAGGGTTAAAAGATAGTAATGAATTATTATATTGCAGCGATGTGTCTTCCTGGCCAGGTGTCCAAGACAGGCCTGGAACCATGCTACCATTGTCCTCCAGGACACTTCCAGGAGCAGAAGGGACAAAAGGAATGCCTCAGGTGAGTGAGAACACGGCTTCAGATTAATGCAAATATAGGGAGTGGCTAAGGTCTGTACAAAGTCAGTGGGAAACAAAATAATGTAAATTTAGTCCAATAAATATAGATTTAATTCAGTTGATCTGTATAATCTATATTATATTGATATTCTATGACTGCGCTTGAATCTATATTCTGTTGTTTCATCAGTGGATTGCTTTCCTATCCTTGTTTGTTATTCTGGAGTTGATGGTTGGAGTCACTTGGTAAATAGATGATATGTTTGTGATTTATTTCAGGTGTCCAGATGGAGCTGCCACCCCAGGCCGTGGGACTACCACCATGTACGAGTGTGAAGGAGTGTTACCAGATGACCAGGTGCACACATTCACTTTGGCCAACCCTCACATCTGTTAACATCACAGTTATATACAACTATAACTCCTTTCATGTTGATACCTTGAGATTATTGATCCGTGGGAATCTCATGCCTGATGTATCTCTGTGCCCTCCAGGCAGCCTACAACACCCTGGAGACGGTGCCCATCAATGACTGCTTTAGTGAACCCTGCCTCAACCTGGCCACGTGTGTCTCCATGAGCTCAGGCCATGTGTGTGAGTGCTCCCCGGGCTACACAGGTGAGTTGATCCACAACACTAACACTTCTACATCAACTGGCATGAAAATGTGCGGGAAAAGTGAAACAGGATTAATGCAATACATAAGATAAGGTAAAGTAAACAGGAAAGAATTTAGCTATTGAGTGACACAAAGCTAGTAATGAAAGAAACAATATTAAACTCTACAACTGTTATCATGAATATTTGTTCTAAGACTAATAATTACGCAGTAAAATGAAACCGTATCTTTTTTCCAAAACATGACTTTCTTCCTCATTTTCTCGAATGCTATTAGAGATATTGGAACTATCATTGCAGCATCTGATAGACCTAATTAAACTCTACATATGAATTTTGGATCGTTAGATTGGAGGTGGGATAGAGCTTCAAAAGGTCGTTAGATGCCAATTCGTTAGATCCAAATGCGTTAGGTAAAGGTAATAGGTCTGTAGACTACACATTAAATGACAATACCTTAGGAAAGTCATATAGTGTGAGGGACTTAGGAGTTCAAATAAGCAGTGACTTGCGCCCCAGGGAACAGTGTATTATAGCTAGAAATAGAGCCAACAAGATAATGGGATTTATTAGTAGGTGTGTGACAAATAGGAGTTCTGAGGTCATTCTGAGGTTGTATTTAGCGCTAGTAAGACCCCACTTAGATTATGCAGCTCAGTTTTGGTCCCCTTATTATAGGAAAGATATAGGCTCCTTGGAGGCAGTCCAGAGAAGAATGACCAAGATGATTCAGGGGCTGAGAAATTTACCCTACAAAGATAGGTTAAAACGTCTTAATCTCCACTCCCTAGAGAGAAGGAGGGCAAGAGGGGATTTGATTGAGGTTTTCAAATGGGTAAAAGGAATTAATAAGGGTAACATTGATCAGGTTTTAGAATTTAGTAGTCAGGATAGGACACGTGGAAATGGGTACAAGCTAGAAAAACTTAGATTCAGGACAGACATAGGTAGATATTGGTTCACTAACAGAGTGGTGAAGGATTGGAATAGGCTGGGTAGACACGTAGTAAGTGCTGAGTCAATAGATAGCTTTAAAAGACGGTTGGATCAGAGTATGGATAGGGATGACAGGTGGGATGGCTAAATATTGGATTATTCCAAGGGTGGGGGACAAGGAGCTGCCTCGTGTAGGTCATTAACTGGCCTCTTGCAGTCTCCTCATTTCTTATGTTCTTATGTTCTTATGTTAGATGAAAGACTCCACTGTAAGGCTTTTTATCTAATCCTTTTTCCCTTAGCATTAAAGATTTTAGATTACATGTATGTGTGTGAATATAATTTTGAACCTGTGTTAAGAACTATACTATATTGTTACGGCACACCCCCCTTTTTCACTTCCCCTCCAAGGCAGGGTGTCGCCAAAACACGTTACCTCTCCTTAACTGAGATAACGCTCTCCTGGGGCTCGTGTAGCGGGGGTTGGCGAGACGAGAAAAGGGGTGTTTTTTACACAAATCACACACAACCTCACTATTCCTTTCCTGGTATATTTACAAACAACACGCTTACAGGGTACAGCACAACATTACAGACTCAGGGCACAAAGAGTTCTCCACAAGAGGTTCACCCAGAACACACACAGCCTCCACAAGTTCACACACAGCAGCCTCCACACAGCCATGCTGGCCACCCACCCCCCTCGCGAAGGCGAAACCTAAGGAAGCAAGGGCGCCATTTCTCCGGCCACCCTCTCCACTTCCCTCCAAGGTACCACGCCCTTCACGCGTCCAGGAGTCAGGCAACAACCTCCACACAGCCAGTCAGCCACTCCCTTAGTGAGGGCAGGGACCTAAGGAAGCCAGGGTGCCATTTCTCCGGCCACCCTGTCCGCTTCCCTCCAAGGCCCTGCCCTTCACTCGCCCAGGATCGGCCTTCCTCCGCTGTGTCCCTCTGTCTCTGTCTCTCTCACACTCCTCACTCTCTCACTCCCTCGCTCCTTCTCCTGCCAACAACCAGCCACATCTCCCAAACACACCCCACCACGACTGCGTATCGCCGAAAACACAGATACGTAGGTCACCGTATCTTGACACCTGTCAACCCTCACTCCCCAGGGAGGCCTGAGTGACCCACCGCTCCCTGCCTCCACACAACTACACTACACAATAACTACACTGCTACAACACTATTTACATGCTAAATGCGTCGCCGCAACACTATGATTGTTTTCATCACCAACATATGTACTACGTTTTACATATCTGGACCTCTTGATTACTTGTCATAACATTAATATAACCTAACCATAACCTAACTGTAATATAGGGCATCCATTTCTCACCCTCTTGTCATAAAACTACTCAACAACACCTGCTAATCATTCTTGCGTTCCTTCCTCCATGACATGACTGTGTATGGTGCACTATGTCCCTACAGGTGAACAGTGCGAGACCGAAGTGAATGAGTGTGAGAGTGAACCTTGCTTCAACAACGGCACCTGCACGGACCTCCTCAACAGCTTCCAATGCACCTGTCTGCCGGGATTCTCAGGTGGTCAGTGTGAGGAAAACATTGATGAGTGTAACCCGGACCCTTGCCAGAATAGTGCTGCGTGTGTTGACCTTATAGATGCCTTCAAGTGTGTTTGTGGGTCAGGATACACAGGTTGGTGATGTCTCTTTATTATTATTATTATTATTTTGTTGTTTATTATTATTATTCTACCGCTGTAATCCCTGTGGTTCATGAAAGGGACGGAGCGAGGGGTCTGGGAAGCCCCTCCTCTGTATACTTTCCCACAAAAAGACAAGGTACAGAGGGGAAGGGGAGAGTAATGTCGCTAAAACCCTGGCATGTGTTATCTTGGCACCTCCTTTCCTACATCATTGATCCTACACTTCACCTCTGTCTCTATTCCTCCATCTGTAGTATTCTTGGACCTTACATATTTCAAACATTTCATCTCTCCAAGCAGTTCACAATACATGCTTTACTATTCACATATAAACTTTTCACACCTCTTACCAGTCTGTCACCGAGCCCATACAATTGTAACACATTGCACGTGCCATCCTTATTAATCTTGTCATATGCATATCAAAATGAAAATATGTCTCCTATCTTTAATATGGCTGCAGATACTTTATATGTTTTAACCTTGCTTTCAGGTGAGGTGTGTGACATAGACATAGATGAGTGTGCTGCCAATCCCTGTGCTGATGGAGCCACCTGTCAGGATCTCCTCAATGACTTCACGTGTCTCTGTCTTCCGGGAGACACTGGACGCTTCTGTGAGACTCACATCAACGAGTGTGAGTCAGCGCCGTGCCTCCATGGCTTGTGTCTGGACCAAGTCAATGAATTCAAGTGAGTGAGGTGGTCAGGGCAATGGTAATGGTGTGTATGTACTGTCATCTACAACATTGGAGGGAAAAGTTGGAAAGGTTACAGATAAAAGTTTGCAAACATTCATTGATCGGGAAACTGAATGACTCTAATCCATTATATTGTGTTGAGTTTATGGGGGTATTGCAGCATTGCTTATGATTCTTCATTACAGGTGTGTGTGTGAGCCAGGCTACACTGGAACCACGTGTGACCAGGACATAGATGAGTGTGCCTCTCACCCCTGCCACAATGGTGCCTCCTGTACCGACCAGATCAGTGGGTTCTCGTGCACCTGTCTGCCTGGGTTCTCGGGTACACAGTGTGAGAATGGTAAGGTAGTGATGCAACACACCTAAACTTGCATCATATTTTTTTTGTAGGAGCTGAGAACTATACTTGTGAATTATTTACACTTAGCATATCACTACTTGTATAAATAATTTTAATAACTAAAAAGTAATGTACCTTGTATGAATCAGTGAGTGAGTGACTTGACATCATTGAATTGAATCACATTATTATATATTATGTACAGTTTTAAGTGATGGTTCTGTATTTGTTTGAACAGAGATGCCAACAGACTTCTTCCTAGAGTTCCCTTCACCCGGCATCCTTGATTATGTGTCTCTGGACGGCTTCTCACATTCCTTGGACAGCGTGAGTATTTTTGAAAGAATATTACATCCCCATTGTTGTTATGTTGCTACCACCATCTCACCTTTTTTGTTTTTGAGATGGTTTTGGAAAGTTGCAAGTAGTGGATGGCATAAAAAGATAGCCCAATCTGGCAACAGTGTAAGTGAAGAGGAGGGAGGGAGGTGGCTGGAGAGGGAGGGAGGGACGCCAGGGTGCGGCAAAAATTCAGCGATCAGTGGGAAGTTTGAAGTTTGAAATTTGATCCCGGGTGCTCGGAATAATTGCCGTTAGATCTGAATTTTGGATTGTTAGATTGGAGGTGGAGTAGAGCTTCAAAAGTGTCGTTAGGTGCGAATTCGTTAGATCCAAATGCATTAGATGAGAGACTCCACCGTATGTGTGCAATTTTTGGGGGTGTTTAGGTGTGTTTGGGGGTAGAAAGTGTTTTTTTGGGGTATGTGTGTTTTTTGGTATGTTTGGGTGTGTGTTTGGGGGTAGAAAGTGGGTGTTTGAGTGTGTTTAGGTGTGTGTTTGGATGTGTGTGTGTGTTGAGTGTGTTATTTATGTTATTTTTCAGGTTTCTGTAACAATTGCAGATTTTTAATTTTGTCACCCAAAATTTTTCGTATAAATTTGGTTGAATGTGTTTTTGCCATTTTACTCAGAAAATATTAGTTGTACAGCAATAAAGTATAAAAGTTAATATATTAAGTTTGATGTTGCCTATCTAATGGTGAAATCAGATTTATAATATACCTTATAGTTTAGTAGGAAATTTAAGTTTTGTTGAAATTTTGTCAAAAAAACTAATATATTATTTACTCAGTTACTAATATACCAATTTCATTCTACTATAGCTCAAAAGAACGGGCGTCTCCTGCTCTTTATTTACTATTATATAAGTCTTTTACGTAAACCTCATAGTTTTTGAGTTATTTAACAAAATGTGATTTGTTAAAAAAATCTAAGGGTGTTGCCTTGGAAATTTCATGAAAATTTTGACATCTCAGAATCTCATGAAAATTTATACATATAGGTTTTCAAGGATAAAGAACACGAATATAGACTCAATTTTATCATTACTATAATATTAAACACTATATAAACATTGTATTTTAATTTATCGATTAACTGTAGTATTGTGTTTTTTCATGATACATTCAGATTGCAACTTTCTCCTTGTTCAGGTGTCTTTGTGTTTGTGGATGAAGACTGATGACCTCAACAATTACGGAACACCCTTCAGCTACGCCACGGAAACACATGACAATGCACTCACTCTCACAGACTACAGTGGGTGAGTTGAGGCTGGATGGTGATGCTGAACAATAGTGATTTGGAGTAAACATTTAAGAAGCCTCGGAAAACCTGATGAGATATTGTTGCTATTTTGCTGTGTATTAAAGTATTTTAGCCATTTCTATGCTCTATCAACAAATTTTTACCGTGGTCAGGTTTGTGGTTTATGTGAATGGTGACAAGCAGATCACTGATGTTCGAACCAATGATGGGTTGTGGCACCATGTGTGTGTGACTTGGACCTCAGCTGAAGGTGCCTGGGCCATCTATCTTGACGGCATCTTGAGGGACCGCGGCACTGGCCTGGCTAATGGCACTTCCATTCAAGGTGAGGCAGAGAAAAGAATCAAGAAGGTAAGAATAAAGATAAAGGATAGTATGCAAAGAAATAAAAGTTAGAGAAGGAAAGGAAGG
Organism: Metacarcinus magister; assembly: GCA_029783475.1. Taxonomy (NCBI): domain Eukaryota; kingdom Metazoa; phylum Arthropoda; class Malacostraca; order Decapoda; family Cancridae; genus Metacarcinus; species Metacarcinus magister. The sequence continues at coordinate 5,307,234 of JAPQNM010000023.1, forward strand.
AAAAGAAAAGATGCATAATTTTGTCACTTCAATTCCCTGAGAAAACAAAGCATTAAGGATACTCATATAGACAAAAATAAATCATCTTGTATTAATAAACCTTCCCCTCCATCAGGCCAGGGTATGGTGGTGCTGGGGCAGGAACAGGACCAGCGGGGTGGTGGGTACAGCCCTCAGGAGAGTTTTGTGGGTCAGCTGACACAGGTGAATGTATGGGGTGAGGTGCTCCCCTATGATCAGGTCTTCCACACCTTCAACCGCTGTGAAAGATATGTTGGGTCACTGCTGGGTTGGCCTGACTTCAAAAAGGGCATCAAGGGTCAAGTTGTGGTGAGTACAGGGCTCAGTGTCAGGTCAAGTGATAAGTGGAGGTAGACTTCACAGATCTGTATAGAGTCTAAGTGGTAGAATAACAAAAACTGGTCACAGTAAAATTTATATTGGACAATATTTAACATTCATAAGATATTCCTCGGCTAAAAGTATTTTGAAATATAATTATTTACAGTAGATGTAGATAGTAGTGAAGTGAACTACTATTAACATTATTGAGCTGTGTATATATTGTTAATTTATTCAGCATTCTCCACTTAGTGCAATGACTCCCACAGGATCTAACGTCAACCTTCTGCCGGGGTTGTGGGGTGCCGCGGGTGCCTGAGAATGGTGCCGTGACTGGGCCGGGTACACAAGCAGGAGACACCATCACCATCACCTGCATCCAGGGCTACAAGCTGTACCATGGTGATAGCGAGCGTACATGCCTCGTGTACGGTAGCTGGTCGGGCGTAGAATCAGAGTGTCGATGTGAGTGTATTTACCACACATTCTTTTAACACCCTCACCACACACACACACACCACACACACACACACACACACACACACACACACACACACACACACACACACATATAAGTTAACTTGCAGCTAACAGGCTAATGCGGGTATATTGCCATACTCTTGTTTACTGTACCTAACACTTTTTACCCTTCCCCAGCTGTGTCATGTGGGTTCCCAGGTCGCTTAGCCAATGGGCACATAGAGGGTGGAGGCTACAGGTACGGGGACACCATTGTGTTTACCTGTAATCCTGGCTTTATGCTCCAAGGGGAAGAGAAGCGCTTGTGTCAGGAGGATGGCAAGTGGAACAGTGAGATTCCCGAGTGTCACGGTGAGGGTTACTTATACTTATAAAAGTCTTACACAACATCACAGGAAACCATTGATGTTATCCTAGTTTGATTGATGAGTGTAGTGCATTGATTTATATTGTACTTTCTATGTTACAGTGATCAAGTGTCCCAACCTGAATCCAGGACCACACGGGCAGGTTACTACTAGGATTACTGATTACTTGCCTACCAATGAGATTAAGTTCCAGTGTGAGAGTGGCTATCAGATGGACGGCCCCGGCACCCTCACCTGTGGCGGGGACGGAGAGTGGGATGGTGATGCTCCACAGTGCCAATCTAAGACGTGCGGGGAACTACCAAGGTGAGGAACACTTGCATCACACTTAAGTGGTGCATTGTAGCTAATCAATTTAATATATGTTGTCCTCAAAAACAAAACAAAACCAGAAGAAAGTCATGAATAGAATAATAATGATAATATCTGAACAAGGGTAATATTTTGCATTGTATGTCCTTCTGTTATTGTAAGTATTGACCAGTGTATTACTATGGGACAGTATATCCCATGGGTATGTGGAGGGAGGAACCTTGGTGAATCCGGGGGAGAAGGTGGTGGTGAGGTGTGATCCAGGATACAAGGTGAGGGGCGACCCGTTCATCACATGTGGGCAAGACTCCACCTGGTCCCTCCCACTGCCCAGGTGCACCAAGCCCAAGTGCCCCAAGCCTGCACCTGTGGAGAATGGCGTAGTGAAGGTAAGGTGATGCCTCTTGTTATATTATTTCACCCACTTTCCTTTATAATAAGTAATGCAGTTGATGATTTATTTAATTATATTTCTTTATTTTTTTATTTCTTTATTTTTTTTTTATGTAGGTAAAGATTCAATGAAAATAATCTTGCATTAACATTCATTATTATTGGTCGTAGGAATACAGGATTTGTCATCAATTATGCTTCATTTCACCTTTTTTCTTATGTTGAATAAATAAATAGATACTTCCTATTCTTGTCACCTTCCCATCCACCTTCCTCTTTGAACAACTGCATTACTACTCTTCCCCTTGTACTCTCTCCATCCTCTGTTCTCCTTTCCCTGCAAATGACGCTCCTTCACTTTGCATATAGAAAAGAAAAGTACGTTATATAAAACCATGAATGATCTTTGTAATTCTTGATTATGTGCTGCTATTAAGTATACCAACGTGTTATTGTAGAAGTTAATGTAAGTGTGTGTGTGTGTGTGCGTGTGTGTGTGTGTGTGTATTTCAGGTTCGTGCCTCATTATCTGCTGATGGGACAACTGGCCAAGCAGCCGTATACAAGTGTAACAATGGCTATGAGTTGGTGGGGGCCAAGAGCCTCAATTGTGGTGAGGATGAGCAGTGGGATGGTCCTTGGTCCTCTTGCTTGCCTATGCCATGCCCCCCCCCAGAAGTGCCACCCCATGCCATCTTACCACACCAGGATGTATGGCGCGTTGATGACACTGCTGAGTACAAGTGCCAGCAAGGCTTCAAGATTGACGGGACTTCTTCTCGTACCTGTGTCAGTAATGGGTATGATGGGGAATGGGATGGACCTGTACCCGAGTGTAAGGTGATCAAGTGTCCCGATGTAACCAAGCCTCAGTATGGGGTTGTGTATGTGTCCTATCGTCCTCCGCCAACACAAAGCATTTTCCCCTCAACATCCTCCTTCCCCATATTTGAAGTTGATACAGAGGATGTCGTGTCAAGGTCTAAGAGGGAAGCCAACGCCATAGTGTTCCCGCAAAATAACTACGAAGAATTTTATGATCCCTTTGCCGGCCAAACCTCAAACACAGGTAGTCTAGATAATGATTACTATGGACAGTCTTATGACCACGATTATTCGAACTTAGGTCAGTCTTCAAGTGCCTTTGGTGACCTTATCTCCGGTCAGTCTTCTAATGGCTTTGATGGAATTGGCCAATTTTCTGGTGGCTTTGATGGAATTGGTCAGTCTACTAGTGGTTTAGATGATTTGGGTCAGTCTACAAATGATTTTCAAGACCTAAGTCAATCAGGAGAAAGTTTTACCATCAGTAAGACCAAGGGAGGCGGGAGTGAAGGTCAGTCGCAGGAGCAAGGACTGACTGAGATGCTTGTGGACAACTTTTATAATACTGAGCTGGAATATGACTGTCGGCCCGGCTACAAGCTCATCGGTGCCCGCCGCCGCCGCTGCACTGAGACTGGGGAGTGGGATGTCCCTCAACCAATCTGCTATGAGGAGTATTGCTCTACACTTCCCATAGTGTTAAACAGCCACATTGTGTACACCGGCTCAGGAGTAAATAGTCGGGCTGAGTATGTGTGTAATGAAGGTTACACACTTACAGGAGGTGATTATGAACTGTTATGCCAGACTGATAAGACATGGTTGGGATCCTTGCCGTCCTGTGTCTTGATGGACTGTGGTGAGCCTCAGGAGATTGGGAATGGCACCGTGGAAGTGACCTCAACAACATACGGCTCTGTGGTGACATACGACTGTTTCTTTGGCTTTGTCATTGAAGGGAACTTTGAGCGGTACTGTGATGGTCATGGACTCTGGAACGGGAGTCTGGCACGATGTGTGGCGGTGACGTGCCAAGTGCCGCCACTTATTGTCAATGGATACATAGCATATGAAGGCAACATGTATGTTGACTCCGTGATTGAGTATGAGTGCCAGGAGTGCTACAAATTAAATGGCACTCGATATAGAACCTGTACAGTGGATGGCTCCTGGACACTAGAAGAACCTGATTGCATTCTCATCTACTGTGATCCATTGCCAAGTAGCCTACCTAACGGCCGGATAATTGGCAATGATAATGCCTGTGGCTCTCTGGTGGAGTATGAATGTTCCTCTGGGTATGAACTCAATGGTAGGCAGAAGGCAACCTGTTTGGAGAATGAAAGATGGAGTTCCCCAACACCAACTTGTGAGAGGATGAGTTGTGGGACTCCGCCACCCACCAGGAATGGCAGGCTGGTTGGGAACTCATTCCTCTTTACTGACAAGATCTCATATGAGTGTGATGAAGGACATGTGATGAGGGGGATCAGTGTACGAGTCTGTCAAGCTAATGCCACCTGGTCAGATTCAACCCCACGCTGTGACATTATGAATTGCACAACTTTGGAAGCACCGGCCAATGCAGTTGTTGACGTGAATGGAGTATCTTTTGGTTCTTATGCTAATGTGCACTGCAACCCTGGTTATAGAGCTGTAGGGGAGACTACACTTCTATGTGATGCAACTGGACATTGGAACAAGGAATTACCACACTGTGTTCCAGTTACATGTCCGCCGGCACCCACACCACTGCATGCTACTTACAACTCAACTGAATTAGAGTTTGTTGCCTTCACAACATTGCAGTATAAATGTGAGGAAGGTTACGCTGCATCCTCTTTGAGTGTAGTGTTAACCTGTAGTGCTGCTGGTGAGTGGTCCGGTACAATGATCAAGTGTAACCCAGTGATATGTGGTGACCCCGGGACTCTACCTCATGGCTACGTCTCAGGTATTGAATACACGTTTGGCAAGGTAGTTCAATTCTCATGCATGGAAGGTTACAAGCTCCTTGGGGCTCTTACAGCTGAGTGCTTGGCTGATGCTACATGGAGTAATTATGCCACATCCTGTCTGAAAATTACATGCCCTGAACCGGAGCAGATTGAGTTTGGGAATCTAGTGGCAGACAGTGTTGATGGCAGTTATGGTACTTCATTAACATACCATTGCAATGCTGGCTATATATTACAAGGCCAGGCCAACCGGGTGTGTGGGGCGGATGGTGCATGGATGGGAAGTAAATCAACTTGCCTTCCAGTTACTTGCCCTGAACCCTTAGAGACCCTGAATGCATTAATGACAGGTGATGTGTATGAGTACAACCACAACATCACCTACACCTGTTATGACGGTTACTACATGGTTGGGGAACGTGTGTTGGAGTGTCAAGCTAATGGTACGTGGTCCAGCAAGACTCCTATATGTGAAATGATTACCTGTCCTGAACTGCCCACTATTCCTCATGGCAATTGGACCAGACAGAAATTCAGTGAGTTCCCAATCAAGACAGAACCCCAAGCAGAGGCAGTCGTATCACACAAAAAAAACAGTAGAAAAGGACATGGAAAGAGTAAAGAACTTTCCCGCCTCCAAGTCCTCCTCACAAGTCAAACGCAAGAACAGTTAACATTTGAGTTTGGTGAAGAGGTGCAGTTCACATGTTACACTGGCTACTCCATGGCGTCCAGCGGGTTACTGCAGTGCACAGAGAGTGGCTGGGATGCTGCTATCCCCCAGTGCCACCCAATATCCTGCCCCATCCCCATTAAGATTCGTCAGGGTACTGTTACTGGTGATGACCACTACTTTGGTGCAACCCTTCATTATGAGTGCAATGAAGGCTATGAGCTCTTTGGGGTGGCCTCGCGGACCTGTCAAGAAAATAAAGAGTGGACGGACACCGAGCCATTCTGCAGGATCATAGAGTGCCCAAGACCAGCTCCCTTAGAGGACGGACAGATGATTGGGGAGAGTGTCAAGTACCAATCTGTGCTGAGCTACATGTGTGACTCAGGCTTCAGGCTGGAGGGAGTCGATACCAGGTGAGACATCTCTTGGATATGTTGATTAAACTTTAGCATGAAATTAGTTCGTACTTTTCTGTGTATATAAATTTTTTCTTGACAATTTGATGTATGTTTGGTTGTATCCTGTAATTGCTCTGTAATGAGAATGAGTATTGATAAATTCCAAGCCATTAAAGTTGTGTTGTCCACTTGTGATGTGAGTACTTCCCTTGCAGGAACTGCCAGAGTAATGGTTACTGGACAGGGGAACAGCCAGTGTGTGTGGAGCTGTTTTGTGATGTACCAGCTGAGGTTGCCCATGGCATTAGGGACATTGGTGACCTAAAGGTGTGTTACAACTTTAATACTTGTAAACTGGTGAAATTTTTATCATTTATACTATTTGATGATAACCAGCTACTTTTGTGTGTAGGTAAATGTGTTCCTTAGTTGTAGTTCATCTTACCATATACATGTGTGCTTTGTTCACTGGCTTCCTTTACACAAGCACCTTCCTTCCATGCTTCTGAGGTGCAATACAGTAATGCAACCCCACACTGCAGGTTGGGGGCACGGTGCGTTACTCATGTGTAGAGGGTTACCGCTTGGTGGGGCAGACTGTCCTAAACTGTGTTCAGGAAGGCCACTGGGATGAGTCACCTCCGTACTGTGTCCAAGTTGACTGTGGACCACTACCTTCAGGAGACAATGTGATATCAGAAGGCACCAGCACCACCTATGGATCACAGGTTGTGGCTACACTTTTGTACGTTTTTGTTATGTAGGAATGCAAACTAGTTGTGCTCTATGTTGTCTATGTAGTTATCAGTTTTGCAGTTGTGTGATGTTAGCATGAGGCAGGTAATAGTGAAGATATTGTCTTGTTTAGTGGTGAGATTATAATGAGTTACAGTGTTGTTTTAAGTTTTGTACTGAGGCTATATGTTATAATAGTTTGTTCAAGTAATATTTAGGGCCTTAAACCATGCATTTCTTTTCTTTTTTACTCCATAAGAATAATTTCAGTCGATCTCTTTAACTGGTCTGTTAACTTCTTACATTAAAATTGTAATAACTTTCTTGCTATTGAGATACATTTTCATATTGATTCTATAAATGTTTACCAGTCACTAACACTTTATCTTGAGGTAGGACGAAAGAACAGTAATATGCAATGAGTCAGCTGCTTACTGTAATTTGTTCTCCTTAGATAACTTTCCAGTGTGAGAGAGGGTATCGTCTGCAAGGACCCGAGTGGAGTACCTGTGTACAGTCAGGACAGTGGACATCCAATGCACCTTTGTGTGAGCCCATCTTGTGTCCCAGTCCTGCCGCCACACCTAATGGATACCTCGAGCAGGAAGGTCAGGCATCCTTAACATAATTACAAAGTATATTGATTAACTCTTATTGGCTGCAGATTTTTATTGAAAGGAATAACGCATTCAAGTCTTTATTCTCATGTTTTAAGTTATTGTCTTTGTTCAGAAGAGACTACTGTAGAAGAGGAAGCTGAACAAGAAGAGAGTGAAGAAGTAGAAAACTTTGCATTCCTCCCACAACCACGGAAGCAGAAGAAGAACAAGAAGAAAGGCAAAAAGGGTAAAAAGAACAGGAACAAGAAAGTACTTAGTAGGATGGTGGAAGAAAGTGAGTATAGCAAAGGATTATCAAAGAACTGTGTTAAGGGCCTTTTAATAACTAATCATAACTGGATTGATCTTTGAAGTCAGGTTACATCATAATTTACTCTATTGCATTATAAACATTTCATTTCATTCCATTGATGTCATACAATAGTCATGTGTATGCAATCGTGTGTATGTTGAAAATAGAAACAAGCCTAAAAGTGTTATTACATTAGACACTTAACACCACTCAACACTTCCCTTCACCCTCCCTTCTCCTCCATCAGTTTACAGAGTAGATCATGAGGTGAGTTGGGGCTGCAATGAAGGCTATGAGACCAAGGGGCTGACCAAGGCTGTGTGTCTGGAGTCTGGGCGCTGGTCCTCGGAGCCTCCTAGGTGCCGGCGGGTGTCCTGTGGCCCTCCCCCCTACCCTGATAATGCTGTTGTTGATGCCACTAACTTTGTCTATGGAAGCACAGCAAACTACACGTGTCGGGAAGGATATATCATGCAGGTAATGGTTCCTGGTGTGCCTGCCATGCTTTCTATTCTGTTCCTCTCTCTCTCTCTCTCACTCTCTCTTTCTTACTCTCTCTTTATATATGTTTATGGGTCTTGGTTTTGAGTGATATGAAATCCTTACTTTGCAGGGAGTTGGTGTGCTTCAGTGTGAGGCTGACGGCACGTGGAGCTCTATCGCCCCCAGCTGTGTTCCTGTGATGTGTGCAGCACCATCCATCCCTACACACAGCAGCACACACTTTATGGTGGCAGAACATGGACTCAATCATGGCTATGGATCCACTGTCACCTATTCATGTGCAACCGGTTATCAACTTGAAGGTCAGGAAGTAGTGGTGGTGAATCTCATCAATTTATTTTTTCATTGTATTTTTTTTTTTCTTTTTTTTTCAGAAATAATTTCTTTTTAATAAGTCAAAAAATGTAAAGTTTACATTGAAAGAATATAGAAAAGTAAAGAAAGAGCAGAAGACGCATGTTATTTTGAATTATAGTGAAATGAAATTGGAATGTAAGTATACATGTAAGAATGGAAAAAGTACACATTTGTTTTTGTAACAAAACTTAAATTTTCTCCAAAAGTATGGAAGTTATTGGAAAGATGAAGACAGCATTTGATATACGTTATCAAGCTCAATAAGTTTACTTATATATATATATATATATATATATATATATATATAATATATATAATATATATATATATATATATATATATATATATATATATATAATATATATATATATATATATATATATATATATATATATATATATATATATATATATATATATATATATATATATATATGTACATTTTTCCTGTATGGATTTCGGGAGGAGGGGTTGTCTATGCATTGTTGTCATAGGAGACCAGCATCACTCAGTAAAGTCAAATAATGGCTATTGATATTATTGAAACAGTAGTGAATCTTACCTGAATCCAACCTTGTTTCCACCTTCAGGAGGAGAGTATCAGGTGTGTGAGGCTGATGGCACGTGGCACGGGGACAGCCATACCTGTGTGGAAATGTTCTGTGATTCTGTTCCCGCCTTGATGTATGGTGAAGTAAGCATCAATAAGGATGTCTGGCCACAGATGGCTTACTTCTCCTGCCACCTTGGCTATAACCTCACTGGAGATCACGAGGTCATGTGCAGTTTGGGTCAATGGCTGGAGTTCAAGTGAGTGTCTCATTAACTGTCTATTTGTTTATTTTTGTGGGGGGACACTGTATCCTGGTCATTACAGAATTATGATGGTGATGTGCATAACATTATAAATACATAAGATATAAAGTATGAGATAAGGATGATGATACAGTGTGTTATGTTATCCTCAGCGCCACCTGTGAGCCAGTCAACTGCTTTGAGCCTGAAGTGCCGCCTCACGGAAAGATTACCGCCAAACACTTCAGCTTTGGAAGTATTGCCAACTACTCGTGCATGTACGGCTACATACTAGTGGGCAACCCTTCAGTGGAATGTGGTGCTGATACTACCTGGAAGGGTGAAGTGCCAGTGTGTCTGCCAGTCGACTGTGGTCTCTTAGAGGTAAGTGTTGTGCATCTTAACAGTTTTGTAAATAGAATTGTGTAGAAGCTGACTTGACTTGCTTTTGAATATTTCTACTTAAGGTTAAAGGTTAAGGATAATTATTATTTATTAGGACGCACCTGTAGATATTTTCCTGTAAGACTCAGAGATGATGATTGTATAGTGTTTTTATGTCTTCTAATACGTGTTTGTCTTTTGTTGCCTAAGAATTCTGAGAAGGATTTGAAATAATTTGGTAAGTTTAATTTTTGTTTTGTCACCAGTGAGGATAAATCACATGTAGCCTACCATTAATTTTTTGAGGTATTTTTTCACTAGCCACAAATTGTTTCTGTAGGCTCCTAGCAGTGGAAGGTTGGACATCTACTCCACTTTGCTGCATTCCAAGACTTCTTATTACTGTGATCCCGGCTACCAACTCTTCGGGGACACAATTAGGACATGCACTTCTAATGGCACCTGGAGTGGAAATGATCCCCAGTGCTTCCGTGAGTGTCCTTGTCTTTCTATTTTATTTTATTTATATTTTTTTTATTATTTTTACTTTAAAGGGATACTGGTTAAGGGCAAACAAAAATAGGTTTAAAAAAAAATCCCACTTGTCTGTGGCTGTTGTGTTGTGAACAGTGGGAAGCAATGGTGAGTGAACCTTGATCAGATGATTTATTAATGTTACTCTTGATGCCTTACTGGAAATTTTAACCTTGATACTCAGCCTCTTCAGTTAACAAACAAAAAAGAAGAAGACGACAATCAATTCAATTAAAAGAAATAAGTAGTCACAGCTTAACAATGATTAATATACAACCATTGCAGTCTAGTATTATTATATATTTACAGGCATGGACTGTGGAGAGATGAAGGCTCCCAAGTATGGCTTTGCAATGGGTGTTGGAAGCCAGTATGGTGATGAGGTCAGATTCAAGTGTGAACAAGGCTATGTGCTGCTAGGGGAGGCCTTGGTCACCTGCCAGGCCTCGGGGGCGTGGTCAGCATTTACTCCAACCTGCCAGCGTGAGTGTTACCATCCATCACCTCATCACCTTTGTCTTGTGTTTTAGATTGCATTTCCACGGTGCACATGGTATTATGAAGTAACATATGTGCCATGCTATAAACATTTATCCATTCCATTCACACATCAACAATACAATCATCAACATACATCACCCGAATTAGTATCAACATCTACAGTTCTAATATTCGTTGTAACCCATCCTTGTCCAGCTGTGAAGTGTGGTGAGCCTCCCTCCCCACCCAACACTGCCAGCCTGCCTTCCACCCTCGCCTCCCCTAAAGCATTCCAGGACCGCATTTTCTACACTTGTCTGGATGGGTTTATCATGCGCGGTGACCTGACCTCCACCTGCCTTGAGACTGGCCAGTGGTCCGTTGTTAGAGGGAAATGTTCAAGTGAGAGTTGTTTATTTAATGGTTTTATTCACAGTTCTTCCTTTCATGGTATTCTTGTGTCTATCAGTGTCTGTCTATTTAAAAGTTAGTCAGCCGTTACAGCAGTTGAAAACTATTGATACATTGATGTTTTATTTTGTTATAGTTGTACATACATTTAATTGTGTGTGTGTTTGTTTGTGTCAGGTGTGTCATGTGGCAGACCAAGAGTGAACACAGAAGGCATAGTGATTATTGGCAGATCATTCTACTACAGGGACAGAGTAAGATATCGGTGTCCTGCAGGTGAGGCCAAAAGACTTAATACATTGACTTGGTATGTCTATGTTTTAAAGGATTGCACACATTCTTATTGTTATTTATATGAAGGCATTACATTATCTTGGTGAGTTGTCATATTCGGGAATCTGATATCTTTATTTCAAGCTATACATATACATCAAATCATTTTCTATAACAAAACATACAACTTGCATCAATTACCTGGTGAAGTTTATATTCCTTGATTGATATATTTCCTTTTTCCTGATAAATTACTAACATTACTATTCTTTTCCTCGTTCAGGTCAGGCAACCAATGGCTCCTCAGTGTTGACCTGCCTGGGTGACGGGTCGTGGTCAGGTGTGCCAGCATGTATCTCCACCTGTGGGCGTCGGTGCCTTAACGGGGGCATCTGTCTGAGCAATCACGTGTGTTCCTGCCGCCCTGGTTATGTTGGGGATCACTGTCAATATGGTAAGTCGTTCAAGCCCCGACACCCTTAATGCCTTACCTCGTTACTTCCTGTACAAACTCTGTGGTTTTATTTTAACTTCCTTGAATTAAAAGTATGTAACTATATTAAGTACTACTGTTACTATAGGACTTGCCTTCACTCTTTTTATGATGATGATGATGATGATGGAATGGATCATCGTCATCATCATCATCATTATCACTTCCCTGTCCCATTACATCTTATTGACTCTTTATTCATACTAAAAGTGACTGTCATCCTACCTCGTTTGTACACCATAATTACCTAAACACATCCTTGAACAGTCTGTCTTTATTATTTTCATGGATGTGTCTTATTATCTGATGTATTGATGTCCATTCACCTACTTCATTGTTGTCCTCTATGTTCCACTCCATTATTTGTTCTATTTTACTTGACTTCATCACTTCATTTGCTGTACTGTTATTATACTTCACTATGCTATGGAACATCATCTCTATTACCACTGACAAATCCACTCTCTTTTCATTATTCCAAAGCCTTATACTACATAGAATTTCAAAGGCATCAGTATTTGTATTAAATCTTATTCTTAAATCTCTGTCCAATTCCAACTTTCAATTGTGTATATTTCATGAAAACTTTCCCTTGTGTTCTTTATAAATACCACTTGATACTACCCATACATAGGTAGCAGTACAGCATTACAAACACACACACACATTAAGTAACATACAAGGTAAGTGACTTATCCTCCCACCAAACAGCTCAGTGTATCGCCCCGTGTCTGAATGGAGGTATCTGCATTGCGCCTTACAAGTGCAGCTGTCAAGACGGCTACACTGGCAACCGTTGCCAGACCCGTGAGTCACATTTTGATGGAGAATGCCCGTGTCTTCTTTGTCTGAGAACAGCTGTGTGCTGACCATGCTGTGTTCTCAGGCGTCTTACTGTGTCACAAATAACTGTTGTTGTTGTTGCTGTTGATGTCACTGACGATGCTGTTTATTAATGACTTACACACATAGTTAAAGGTTAATTGCAGGAGCTGTTGTAAGCTAGGATATTTTTTGTTCAAGCATGAAGAAGTATTGATATATGAGTTATAGCTCATTTGTGTATGAATATATGGATCATGAATCAAAGTTTACTCATTACAGTTATTAGTGTTTTGTTGATGTGAAGCTTCAGAAAAAGTAAAGTGTCCTGTGATTAACCTTTAAATAATGTGTCCCTGTACATAGTATGTTGATCAGCTTACAATCATGCACACTATATTAATACAAACATTGATTTATTGCACACCATATTAATACAAACATTTTTTTATTCCTCAATCTATCATAATACTCTTGAAGAACTAGAATGTTGAATTTCTCATACCAGAAACTTGTTCTTGTGGACCAAATTCCAATGTACATCTATCTATCTGTCTATCTATCGATCTATCTATGTATCTATCTATATACCAGACTGTTATCCATGTAAAGTATGTTAGCCAATACAAGGCACGCACACCCACACTCACAGATACACTTACCTTCCCCTCACTTAGCCTCAAGGTCACTAGAGGATCAGAGGAGTGCATCCAAATAGACTTACAAACATCATTTTATAATTTACACAAAGTTGATGATAATCTTTTATTTCTATAATTCTCATTCTCCTCACAACTCACAACTCACTCACATCCACGAGAAGTGTTGATGCCTTGGTTGAGGTGATCACTCCAGTAAGTAACCAGATGCATGTTTCATCACTTACCTTCACACACCATTCCCATTCCCACTCCCATTCCCACTCCCACTCCCATTCCCACTCACCTTGTTTATCCTTGACTCACTTCAAGAGACTAGTGAACCACGTGCAAGTGTGAAGACTTTTTAAAACAATACATATAAGGAATTGACTATAAATACACCATCATATTATTTTACTTACTACTTTGGATGAATTTTCACTTACTTACAGTGTTGTCTCGTGTTAAAACCATCTAACTCTTCCTTGGGTTGACTTAAGGAATGGATTTACTATTATTGATTCAATGTATTCAGTGTTTACTTGTTGTCATACATAAATATTCCCTGATCTAGATGTATGAAGTGTGTCGAACATTATTCATCTCACACACGCGTTTCTAACCCAGTTCATTGACATGCCGGCGTTGTATTCTAAGTTATACCTTCCCACCCTCCCTCTCTAACCCCATATCAAGCTTGGCTGCCCCTGTTGTTTCCCCTGCTGTCCCTGGCACCACCTTTATTGGCTCTGAATCAGGTGCTTCATCCATTGGCCGCACTAACCACTCACTAATGCTCCCTGACAGCTCTTTGTCCGGTGTCGTGCCTGCATGGCGGCGTCTGCTCTGGGCCTCACCGCTGCACCTGCCTCCCAGGGTACACTGGATTCCGGTGTGAGAAGAGTGAGTCTGGATGAACCTTTGTGTGCCTTGGAGTCTGGTGTTATTTGTCACATAGCTAATCTGATAATAATGTTTTTGAAGTATCTAATTGAGCAGCTTTTTCACAGATACCTGAATGGCTTATTATGTCATATTATTGATGCTTTGTATTTTTAAGCTTAATTCTGTTTGTTTGAAGTGTTTAGTGTGTGATTTATACAGGGAGGTTTGTATTGGAATTTCAAGCAACATCTTTGATAAAATTTAACTACTCTTAATAGCCATTAGAACATCATAGGATAAGTGATATATTCAGTCTACACTTTGTTGGTATTATTTTTCAAGAAAATTTTTATGTATTGAATATTCAGTTTAGTTTTTATAACTGATATTATATTCACACAAGAGGAGGGATTTATAATATAGTTATGTCTCCTTTGACATATGTTATTAATATATTTCCTTGGTGTTTTAAATGTAAAGAAGTAATGAAGGTAAAGAAGGAGCCAAGAATCCTTCCCCATCACCTTTGTAATCACCGAGAAACAACAAAGATCCACAAGGAGCTCATTAACTTTCTACAAATCTAATTCCTTTTATGTAATTTATATTTCTTGAACTCATGAATTATGTACAATATCAAAAATGTTCTCTAAGTATAGTATTGAAATTTTGCATTGAAGTTTTAAGAGTTGGTTAGTTGGATCACCACTTCCATGTTCACAGATAGGGTGCATTGATGTTTGTTTCAGCTGTGTGTGAGGGTGGGTGTGGTCACGGTGGTAGGTGCATCGGCCCCAATGTGTGTCACTGCAGCCAAGGGAACATTGCACCAGCCTGTGAAGAGTGAGTGTCCGTCTACAGTGTATCTGATTGTCACTCACACTAAATCTGATGTTATTGAGGCTTGTATATAGTTTCTGAAGCAGGTCTTGATTCCATTTTATTGTTATTGATTTTGTTGTCTATTCATAACATTCTTTGAGGAGAGAATGATAAATGAAACTCAATTTTCTCCTTTTCATGTACTATATATTTTTTCTATATTCCAGTTTCTTTCTTAAATTTTGTAATCGTCATTATTATTATTATTATTATTATTATTATTATTATTATTATTATTATTGTGAAAAGGAAGTTCCATGTTTATGAGTCAATCTTTGTCACCTTTATATTCTGATCATGTTTTAGTAACTGGTCTTCACAATTATGGATTTTTTTTCTTCATTACTGCAAATTATATAAGTGGAAGGTTTTATTTATTCAATTCATAAACTTTCACTATATCTATACACTAGTTCACTCACTTATTATTTAGAAAGAAAAAAACTTTAAATTATTGTTTCTTTTGACAGTGACTATGAGTACGACTACAGTTATTACGGTTATGATTCTGGCACGGATCAACAAGAGACCACAGTGTTGGAAGGACCAGACCTTGGAGACGTGGGCTACTACGTCACACCAGCCTAGTGTGACCCTCTCTCACTGACCAGGCCATTGAAATTATAATGGTATTTATTTATTTATATATAAAGAAGGTAGTGTTAGCTGAAGGAAAAATCAGAAATATAATGCTTATGTAGTACAAGGATAAAGAAAGGATGAAATAGGCATTATGGTTAATATTTTCTGATATTCATAGGAGAGAAAATTGTAAGGCATGGAAATGGGATAAGATTGATTTAGGCTGACTGTTATGAAGACTACTCAGCGTGTACCAACCCAAGATGAACGAGAACACGAGGCAGGCACAGTGTGAAGTGTATACTGTTGTACACTCCATGTTTCTCATTGACTCGAGGGGACGGGTGGCTCGTGGCCTTAAGTGTTTGAATTTGATCCCGGCTAACGGTGGATTTTTGTTGAGAAAGACAGCACTGTATTGTTAATCCTAGCAGAACTATATGGTCTATAGTTACCTAGTTCGGGGGCATTATTTAATCATCTTTTTTGTATTGACTGAGGCTAGAATCTGACACTCATAGCTTCCCACCTGCCTTGTGTAGCTGTGTTGTGTTAGTGTTTTCTGTGTTAGGGTCTGGCAGTGTATTTATGAAGAAGGAAGGTAAAGATTATTTCCAGTACGTAATAGCAATCCGATCAGCTAGAATGAAAACTTTGATAGATATATTTATTCTGCAACAAAGATTTTTTAATGCAATGGAATAAAATATGCTTTTATTATTGAATTTTCTGAATAATGCAAAGGCTGGGGTAGGTGAAATGAATAGGTAATTATATTTATTAAAAAATCTGTTTGACAATAACTTTAAAAAATCTTATTATATACACATGCAATAATTGTAAGGTGTATGAATAGCCTATATTAGTGTATGTTTACTTGGTGTTATGTTACAAAGTGACTTTATATATTTACAAAGAGGTGAGTGGGTGGGTGTTGGGTGTAGGCTTCTGAAGATTATAATTTTCTTAACTCAACTATCTATTCACTAAAGAAACCTGTGTAACTATTATTGTTTCCATTGTTACTTGTGTCAATTTCACTTTGTTTTATTTCCATGGGAGCAAAATTTGTGAAGATAGGAATACATATTATATAAAACCAAATAATCCCTTGTATATAGTATTGATATGCAGTTAAAACCCATGTATAGTATAGTAGTGGTTAGATTTTTGATTGAGTATAAGCCCCGTGATGTGATTTTTATAATGAACCAGAATGTATAATTAAAGATATATTATTAAAGAATTGTCTCATTATGTTGGATGTTTTAATACATTTTTTTTTAATAGAATGATTTATATATTCTTGTGTTTCTTTCATTATTTATTTGTCTTGTTTTCTGTTTCGGTTTTGTTTCAGGAAAATTAGACCACATTTCACTGGTATTATTCTACATACTTAACTGAGAGAAAAACCTTAAATAAATATAATACAAATAAATTATAACTACACTTGAAGAAATCCCAGGCAATAAAAGGTTATGTTGTACTACAAGGAAAGATATATACGTTAAGGACATGAATAAAAAGGTAAGTCCGCACACAACCCTTGATAATTATAATAACTTAAATCGTAAATAAAAAAGAATTACCAGGTACTCAATCCTTAGTTCTATCTCTACCTTTTGACCTTACTTATCTTATAAAAACCAAGCCATTCCTTTGACCTTATCCTATAAAACCAAGCCATTCCTTTGACCTTATCCTATAAAACCAAGCCATTCCTTACACCAAACACCATTAATCATTATCAATAGTCATTAAAAAACACACCAAGGAGTAATAAAACACACAAATCTAAACACCACTCCATATATACGAAATCAAATGCTAACAGGACACTAAATAACTCCTGTTTGAAAATCCCGCGTTAACAGGAGGCTGAACATAACGGAACGGAACGGATCTGAATGGAATGAACCAGATCAGTGTTAGTCAGGGAGGTACGCGGAACGGTCCTTTCAGTCTGCCTCTGTCGTCCACGCGGGTCTGGCCGACGTAAGTAATCATTTCCTGCGTATATACATCATTAAATACGCTAATTAACTTCCACTCAGGTAATTGTAACACCTGTGATGCCTTGGAGGGGTAGTAATGTCCTTTAAATGGGTGAGTTGATAGGTAATTGAAGGTGTTAGTGTTTGGTGTCTAACGTCAACACCAAACAGACTGTGGATGTGTCAAGGTGTTGTTAGGTTACCTGTAATTACCTGGTTACCTGACCCTGTAGATACCTTAATATAAATGTTTAGTTGGGTATATGTTTACATCACCTAAATGCACCTAGATATAGTTAACACATTTTCGTATTATATTTTGATCCACTTCGTATTATTTTGATTAATTTCCGTCACAAATGTATATATAATAAGATACCGCCATCACCCCCAATAAGCCTGGGGACCTGTGGGGATACGGGGGGAAGATGAAACACATTAATTTAAGCAAAGAGAAAAATTTGATATCTTCTAAGTAAATCTGCATAACTACGTATCCCCAGACACCCCCAACCTAACCTAACCTAAACAGAACACACGTAATAACCTTTTATCTGGAGGGGCAAGCTCACCAAAACCCTCCAACCTAACCTAACCTGAACTCACGTAATAAGCTCATTCTTTTGGTTTCCCTTACAGTATCACCTCCACAATGGCGCTTGAACTTGCTCACGAGAACATCTGGTTTGACAAGTGGCGTGTGGACGATGCTGAACGACAATTTTACGAGAACAAGTCATCGGTGAGACATTAACAAAGGAATGCCAAGGAATACACCCAACCTAACCCTACCTTACCTTACCTTACCTTGCCTTGCCTTGCCTTGCCTTGCCTTGCCTTGCCTAACCTTACCGTACCTAACTTTACCGTAACCTAACCTAACCTTACCTTACCTTACCTTACCTTACCTTACCTTACCTTACCTTACCTTACCTTACCAAACCTTACCTTACCTAATTTTACCTTGCCTAACCTAACATAACCTTACCTTACCTAACATAACAGCAATAGATTCTTCTTAACATTGAGGCTTAATTAACACCACTAACTCACTCCCTCTGAACATATTAAACATTAGTAAATTTTTTGGGTTACCGGTGAAGGTGTGGTGAAAATGAGTGGTATTTAGAGTAACTTATTGAAGCGAGTATGTCCTATGTACTCTCTCTCTCTCTCTCTCTCTCTCTCTCTCTCTCTCTCTCTCTCTCTCTCTCTCTCTCTCTCTTTCTCTTTCTCTTTCTCTCTCTCCACTACTTAAAATCTGATCCCTGTTTCCATCCTATAGGTAACTTTGCTCTTCATATTTAAAAAAGGAGAGCATGTAATTAATATGAATACATTTTCATAACTAATAGGAATCTAATGCACTTGTTATAGTAAGTAATGATAGATAAAGAATGATGGAAGTGTAATAGTTTAATTGGCGTAGTGGATGGATGTAAGGCGTAAGGGTTAATATGGAGATAACATTGGCGTCTTCTCCCAAGGTCAGATATTTGGTTACAGCCTCGCAGAGATAGGTTAGGGTTAGGTTAGGTTAGGTTAGGTTAGAGCATCAAAATTAGTAGGCTAACCTTATCTATATTTTTTCCTACAGGCTAACTAACTTTATTTCCATTCTACTTGGCGTATGTTAAGAAATATGGGAATAAGGAGGATATGATGAAGAACTTATGTCAGTGTTTAGTTTGCAATGAGATCACGGTGAAAATAGTACTAGTGGTGGAGATAGATGATGGATTATGAACACAAATTATACAAAATGAAGAATGAGATGGTGGCTAAAGGAATGAGGATGTGAATATGTTTTGTATTACCTATAAGATATAAACCAAAAAAAAGAAAGAAAATCTGAATTATTAGAAATCCATTTGTGTCTAATTTTCCACGTAGGTAAATATTGCTCACTTGATACTCATTTAAATACTCACATTAACCTAACCTAACACTAAATATAACTCATAACCTGACCTTTATTGATTTTTTTAATAGGCCTTTTTTTTTTTACCTAACTTAAACCCTTTAGAGTTCGTAACTAAATGTGTGCCTCCCCTTCTCTACCCTTGCCTAGCCTGCCCTGGGAGTGTCCTGTGCGAGGCAGCCTTGCACAGGACAGGACTACAAGGTAAGGCTGAGTTCTAAACCCTCACTCCCTTCACCCATACACTCGAGGTTAATAGATAAAGAGCACCTATTATGCATTTATTGAATTATTACTATTATTATTATTATTATTGTTATTGTTATTATTATTAGGTATTAGGACCACTAGAAGACTGCCTTTGTGCTGCTGTCTAGATTTCATAACTGTAAAGCAGGTTTTATTTAGTGGAAGGACACATGAAAGTTGACTGAAGTTTGTCATGCACATACATAACTCTTTAACATATGTAGTGAAGTATTGACATGATTTGAGTATGACTATTATTATGAGTTGAGGTGTTTTCTAGTAGGACAAATATGAGGGAAGTTATAAAGAGTAACACATGATGAGTGGTAGAAGTTAATGTGTTGTGAGTAAGTGAGTCAGTCTTGTTGTTGAAGCAGGTTGTCTATCTAAACTTTCAAGTGTGGGTTGGAGAGTCAAGGTGATGGTGAGTGGAAGTGTTCCCCAGCGGACAGTGGGAGTACCAGGCTTCCCCCTCCCCCGGCACCATCACCAACCAGTCAGCCCAGCGAGGAGGTGGTGGTGGTGGTGGTTGCAGCATCAGTGTTGTGTTCTTCCTGCTGCCACTCCTTGTAACTTTTTGATTGTCTTTCTCATGATAACATTTGACACTAGTGGTCTCGGCCGGCATCACATACTGACCCTTCGTGGTGTTTTGTTGTTTGAGAATAGGTAGGGCATCATTAGTTTGGCTTGGCAGCACTGTACCTGTTTGACGCATTTTGTCATTTGGTTTACTTCAAAGTGCTATTACGTTATTCATGGATTTATTTTTTTGTCTTATCTTATTCATTATTAGTGGATGTTTACGTTTATTTGCTTGGAGTAAATATTTTTCTGATGGTTCTGTATTATTGGCAATTGCAACATAATAATTTTTTGCACCATCAGGCGTTCGTATAGCAGATAATGTCCCCTTTCCCCCAGCACATGTCAATTAAACAGATAATTGCCAGCATCATTTAATATTTGCTCACATTACCTAGCACACAAAGAATAGATTTGTTCAAATTTTAAACCCATTTCTATATACTGACTGGATTGGAACACCCACTTACATATGTCATCAAAAGTTAAAGGTTACAAAGGTGATGCTAAGCTTGTTGCTGGTTTTGCTACTAATCATTTTTTGACCACAATTTGAGATGTGTGACGTTTGCCTAATGTATAATGAGAACACTGAACCCTCTACCTGTGTGTTCAGGATCTGGTCTATGCAGAACGGTGTAGATATAAACATTTATATTTGTTAGTGTTTGTGTTGTCCAGTATATTAACACTAGAGATAGATTGATATATATAAAGTTAAAGTTTGTCGCTACGTAAACCAGGAACTTGATTAACGTTGTGAGGTTTGTGTTGTGTGATGAAAGGGTTTTAAAGGACGGCTCCTCGCAGGTGTTTATTCTACTCGTCATATCGGAATAATTTCACTACACACTTGCTGAAAAATTATGAGATTACAACTTGGTATTCATTTTGTTTCCTTATCTTTAACTGTTAGCCGGCCACATTACACTTACTAGTCTTGTATTGCTATGAACCATTAGTGTTAGTTTGGTCCCAAGGTGTTCTCTGCATTCTGGACTAACATATTAACTCTATAATCTCTGCCTCACTCTCCTATCATGATATACAACCTCCATGATGGTCCTATTTGTACATTTCACATATTTATTGCTCTAGATTGGAGAGGAGAGTTACCTAATTCCTGCTTAGTTTTGGGTGACAATGAAGATATGAAATTGATATGTTTTAAGTAATTATAGATTAGGACTGCACTGAAATCTGGCAGTTAAGAATTTTTAGCTTTTGGAAGCAACATTTGTCCTGTAGTGTTGTGTTCAGTTCAGGAAATCGTCATTCTTTGAGTGTTCATTTTCAGTGTGTAATTGGGTGAATATAGGCTTGGTTGATTTAGGTAGAAATGTTAATGTAATAATATGTGAAGTTCAGATTGAAGTTAGGTGTTGAGGATGCATGTGTCCAGTGTTCCTCTGAAGTGCATGTACATACTCTTCTAACTCATTTCTTTGCTATATGTTATGTGTTCAGGGTTTCCATTTCCCTGTTTCCTTTTTATACAGGATAATTTTCAGTACAATTTCATCCTTAGTGATTGAGTAGCCTAACACTGGTCCTTTGTATCTCCTAGGAGGGCTCGGGCCTGGGATCTGTGGCCAGTCAGATTGCTAAGGCGCGGCAAGAAATAAAGAATTCCCTTGTATCTGTGAGTAGGTCTCTGAATTTCTTAAATGTAAAGCTTTAGACACATTTGCTTGGCTGATTGATAGTTTTGTTTTGTTGTCTTTTGGAACACACTAGTATACAGTCCTCTCACGGGTTGATTTGTTTAAAGAATTGTAAGAACACTCACACCTCTGGCTTACTGTTGACTCCTTATTGCATGAGTTAGAATTATATTGATTGGCTAAGCATGAGGACAAGATGGTGGGGCTCGACGTATATGTGTGTATCTGTGTGTGTGTGTGTATGTTGCTCATGCATTAAGAAAGGAACTTGATTTTCCATTTGATTATGCTTGGATGTTGTGGGATAATTTTAATACTCCACAATATGGTATGTAAGAGTGAGGCTTGGCACAAGATAGGAGCATACGGGAACTTTATTTATTTTGTTATTTATTTTATTTTCCTACATCTTCCCTCATGAGTAGAGTAAAGGATAATGCTAAGTATATTTCACTGTTCCATGATCTGTGATTCTTTATGGTTAAGGTTTTTAATTCTATATAAAATGATTTGATTTTATTGGTTTTATAACTTTACTTTTCTATCTTTGATACTAACAAGGATATCTAACGTGTTGAAATTTCATACTTCCATTCTTCTGTATTTTTCATTGGTATATCCGTTGATTTGATTAAAATCGTGAAAAGCCTTGGTGGGAGGAAACGCCTGCACAAAATTAATTGCTTGAATGTTTCAGGTGTTAAGATGCCAGTTAATTGGGAGTTTATTGTCTCACTCTTGCACTCTCTCCTTGTAAATATCATTGTGAAAGCACCTATGTGTAAATGTAGTCCCTCTATGCACTGATTGTCTGCTCACCCATCTGTTTGGCAGTAATATTAATGCAGCTTCCAGCCATACCACTCCACTCCCCTCCCATGATGGTGTGGGTGTGTGTATCAAGGCCATCATGTGTGGTGCAGTACAACCATGTTCTACATAGGGTTGGGTTGGGTGCATTGGTTTCCCCCAAATAAGTCAGTCCCATAGTTATTAGAGGCATGTAAAGCCATCTGGCGTTTTGAGGAAATAACAGCATACTGGGAAAAAAGTTTTGTTTTGTTTTTGATGTGAAAGGAAAGGAAAGGATAAAGGGGTGAAGTAGAATTAGATGAAACCCATTAAATCTGAGGTGGGTGTGTGGTGTGGTGTAATGGGGCAACATATTAATATTGTACAAATGCCTGATTCATTGATTACTACACAATGTTGAAGGTATGTGTCATGTAGGCTCTGTAGTGCAGTATGTGGCTGTGTAAGAATCTACATAATTTACTTTTCAAGCTGTATAGAAATGGCTTACATTCTATAGGATTAGAGGTGGATGCTAAACAGATGTCTGTCCGTATAGTATTTGTGTTGGTATTTTTCATATTTTTTGCTTATTATACATGCATGATTTGGCAGCGACACCTCTTCTATGCTAGTGCTGTATGTGCAACAATTAATTTTAGTTTAATGTTTATTAGTGTGTCAAGCTGTATGAATGTGAACAAAAGGTGAATGTATGTACTATGTAGAGATTTTAATCTGTATTTAATATCCAAAAATATCAATAACACATTTGGTATTGTTGAAATTGGCTCACATTTTTTTTTCTGCTTTGTGAATTCTCAAGTTCTGCTTTTTTCTGAAATGTCACTGTGTAGAAAAAAGTAGAAATGAGTAGCAGGATAATTTTATAAACTATTTTACAAAACACAATTGCACAAGAAAAACAAATAACTAGATTACAAGTATGATTGTGTGATATAAGTTGAGTGAAAGATAAACACGTGATGAGATGAGATAAGATGAGCTGAGTGAGTGAGACGAGCTGAGACGAGGTATACTTCCAGGCTAGTCACAGTGGGAGCGGCATTGGGGGCCAAGTGTCGGCTGATGTCCTGAACCGTCTCACAAAACTCGAGTCTGAGAATTCCGCCCTATCAAAGAGTGAGTATGTAGTATTGAAAGGAAATATTATGCTAAACTTTGTTAGAATATTGGCTTTATATTACTATTTTTTTAGCATCATGCAATTTTTAAGACCTTTGATTCCATTCCAGCTGTGTCAACCTTGGAGAAAACAGTAATGCAGTTGGCCAAGAGGTTGGAAGTTTTAGATTGTGGCGGCAAGACCACTGCCACAGCTACCACCTCCACCTCTGCCCTTCCCAGCAAGCCTGAACCCATGGAGGAGGATGATGACGACGATGAGGTGGATCTTTTTGGCTCAGACGATGAAGAGGTTGGTCAGTCTTTACCTTATTGATCTACCGTTATATACGTTTATTATATATATGAAATCATCGTTGTGAAAGCCGTAGTGATATGGAGATTGATCAATAATAGGAACACCACAAAAGGTAAAAGGCGAAGAAAGTCTGGGACGATATATTTATTGTTATATAAGCGTTTTGACGTTGGTTGTGATACATGGAGGTTAAATGATGGAGACTGGTTACATTATTCCTTTATTACACAGGAAGATGAAGCAGCAGCCAAGGTGAGGGAGCAACGCCTTAAGGATTATGCAGAGAAGAAGTCCAAGAAACCCGGTCCTATTGCCAAGTCTTCCGTCCTCCTTGACTGCAAACCTTGGGATGATGAGACTGACATGGCAGTGATGGAGGAAGGAGTCAGGAAGATACAAATGGATGGTCTTATTTGGGGTGCTGGTGAGTGGTACAGATAATGTTGGGTAAATTAATAGGAGGTAAAGAAGAAATTTTCTGGTAGATGTAGCTGAAATGGGGGGGGGGAGGTGTAGGTAGGGAAGGGAAGGTTACAGGGCGGGGCATGAACTTCTAGAGTCTGGGGAAGGAAGTGAGGCATCAATGAAAGGTTTTGGTATAAAGGCTTCAATAGCAGAGATGGTTTCACCTTTGTATATACGGTCTGGAAGATAGTTTCGAGTACTTGCAGCGGGCATGAGGGTTAACAGGGGACGAGGCCTACGGGCATGATTGAATAGCCTTGGACAACTCTGTGTAGGCTCAATCTTGTGCACTAATCTCCTGATGCTTTGGGTTGATCAGTGTGTGGGCCAATAACTCCACCCTTTTTAGGCTATACTGCACGGCTCTGATGCCCTGTAGGAAACATTTGTTAGCCGTGATGATGGTGGTTGACGCTCCCCGTTAGTGGAGTATTTTTTAAGCGACGCCTGTGGAGGTTCATGCTGCCCCCTGAAGTTCCCGATGCACTCACAGATGAAGACAGGGTTGAATAGCAGCATGTGGGGTTTCTTCGGCCACTCAACGATAGCTTGAAAAATGGCCAAGTTCCGGTGGGATTCAAACTTGGGACACCAACCTCACCTTTCCCACGCTCTGACCACTCTGCAAAAAGTCAATATTATTAGATATTAACCAAGCTGGTTGAATTAACATCCTCTTTTTTTCAGCTAAACTGATGCCGCTAGCATTTGGGATCAAGAAACTTTCCATCCTGTGCATAGTTGAGGACGAGAAGGTTTCTATAGATGATCTTATTGAAAAGATTCAAGAAAATGAGGACTATGTGAGTAAATTGGAAACTAACTTTGACAATTGTCATATAATGAAAGCTTGTGTTGCATAATTCATATGTAAAATTAAGTATTACATTATTTCTGAACAAAATATTATAAAGTTTTGTATTTATAATTTCAGGTCCAGAGCGTTGACATCGCTGCTTTCAACAAGATTTAATTTATGCATTCCAGTGCTAAGTAAGATAAAGAAAATAAATTTCTGTACGTATTAGTTTTATATTCATTCCCTACCTTACATTTATTTAAGTTACTTGTTACTGCCTCCATAGTGTTTATGCATTGTAAAAGGTGACACGTACAGAGGTAATGGGACTAGGGAGCCCATCTGTATTGTTTCTTCCAACTATAAGACGAGGAGGAAAAAGATGGGTTGAATCCTTAACGAGCCTCGTCACACCCTGAGATAAGGCTGAATATTTAGGTTTCAGGGAGTCCCTGAATATAATCTTTCCTCCCCCTGTGGGCATTATCTCTTTAGGAAGACACAATACTGGGGGTGGGTTCCCCAGCCTCCTTCCTTTGTAGTCATCTTTAATGACACAATATTGAGACAGTATTCACTAAACCTGGACGCTGGTGTCTGACCAAGCTATGTCCCCTTAACACGGGAAATGAAAACTTAATGCAAACAAAACCAGTCACCACATCAAATAGCTACCAATGCCAAAATGTATTAAGAGAACCTAGTCCCTTAAGAGGATGAGAGCGTATCATAAGCAATCTTAAGAGCTTGCATTATTTGCAGTTAATTACAGGTGAAGTTAAAAGTTTTGCGTAAAAAAAAAAATGTAAGAGCTCTAGCTGGAGATAGTGACCTATTACTGGACTCAATTTCTATAAAAAAATATTAATGTATACACCCAAAAGCCTTGTAAGATATCCATATATCATACAGTAATTACTATACAATGTGCAGCCTTAACACTTACTTCCATTTGCCATCCTTGTGCATTGGTGTGTGTGTGTGTGTGTTGAAAGCACGGCATCATCCTTCACACTACATCACAGTCCTCAGCTGTCATCCCATTCACTGACACAACGCC
This sequence comes from Metacarcinus magister, assembly GCA_029783475.1. Taxonomy (NCBI): domain Eukaryota; kingdom Metazoa; phylum Arthropoda; class Malacostraca; order Decapoda; family Cancridae; genus Metacarcinus; species Metacarcinus magister. The sequence continues at coordinate 5,333,651 of JAPQNM010000023.1, forward strand.
AGCAGGACTCATGGTCATATTGTGTCTGCTTCTCTCGCTGATAAGTACTGTAAAACAAATACTTATATGTAGTTGATGTATATGATGAAAATCTTAAGAAGGATAGATAGTGCGAGCGTCAAAAATAAATATAAGTATGCTGGTGAAACTCTGAAAAAAAAATCATGTCCAACAAAATCTTATCATGAAATTCAAATCTTACAAACATGATGGAGCTGCCATGGCTAAATATATCTTTGTGGCGCTAAACAACTATGCAAGGCAGCTTAGTCCTTTTTCATCTTCAAACCTTCACCCACACCAGGACTCGGCCACCAGCCAACTACTGAAGGTGAAGACATTAATGAAGAACACATATAAAGTAAAAGAAAGTAAAGGGTAAGTGCTGCCAATTAAGCATAACAGAGGAAGTAGAGGGTGGCAAGAGATAATGTAACAGGAAACTACAAACATGGATGAAGAAATAGAAATATTAAGACTGAGATGGTATGAAATAGAGGAGCAAGCCTTATGAAGCTGATATCAACATTCTAATTTAGACCTAGAAAGGAAGGAAAAAGGTGTATATCCCTAGTGCTACCGTCACCCTGTCAGCCCGTCAGGCCACCAAAACACACTCACAACACAGTCATAACACACCACACTCACCTTCATCTATATCCTTGTAGGTCGCCATGTCCTAACACTTCTTACACTGTACCGAACACTATAATTAACACTCTTGGATGTAAACACATAATTACGGTGTTTTTTTTTCTAATTTTTTCATTGTATTTTCCGTTTTTCTTTGTGTTATGGTTTATTTAGGCTTTACTTTGTGTTTGAGTATTTTTTATATATGCTATTCTATGGTTTATATTGGTTTAATTTCATTATTATTGCTTTATTCTATTTTTCGATTCTATAATTGACCTTAGAAATAATAATTTTTCATGAAATAAATACGAATCAAATATAACAAATGATTATGTAGAAAACAGTTAGGTGTTTCAGACGATTTTTTAAAGTATATATAATTGCTTTCCTGTGTATAACAAAAATTTCAACTTTGGTTTAATATTTACGTGATCCACCAGCCAACACACGGCCGCCATCTTGCGGTACCTGTGTTATTTATTAAGGTTATTTACGCTTAATAGGTAATGTTTTCTTTATATCCAACCACTATTAAGGGAGAAGTATGATGTGTTACTGCTCCTCTATCACTCAAAATGACATGGAGAGGAACAGAATAGGTTTAAAACGAGGAAATATGATCACCGAGTTAGAGGTTCTGTCTGGCTGCTAGCGGTCACAGAATAAGCAAAGAATACACTAATGTATTTTCTGGAGGTGCCGGGGAGAGAGAGAGAGAGAGAGAGAGAGAGAGAGAGGAGAGAGAGAGAGAGAGAGAGAGAGAGAGAGAGAGAGAGTCTGACGTAATCTCTGTAACCACATCTACCTCCTCACACCCTCCACACACCACATCAGCACAGCGGCACGTCGCCTTCCTCACTCTCCCTTGGGAAAACAACACACGCGCGTGCGCACACACACACACACACCCCTATAAACCGATGAAATGTCAAAATTTAAAGATCAACGAATTTAAAGGGAAATTGCGTGAATTCAAGCGTGTCCCTTTTCTGTGTATAACAAAAAAAAAATATTTTGGAATTATATATACGTCACCGAACTCTTCCACCTCACACGTCCGCCATCTTGCTCTTCTTCTTCTTCTTCTGTGACCTCTTCCGCTTCTGTCACGTCCGCCATCCTACCCTTCTTCTACTGTGACCTGTTCTGTCCTTATTTAGACACATTTAACTCTCCAAATTAGTAGCAGGTTGTCCTATTACGATGCCCCATGATATATATATATATATATATATATATATATATATATATATATATATATATATATACAATGGAATGTCCCTCACCTTGGTAATGTTGCAGTATTCCTTCCAGTGGCGGTCCTGGCATTTCTGGCGCCCTAGGCGAAAACATACAGGTGCCCAGGACCGCCACTGATTCCTTCCTTGCAGCCACAGTGAGCGGCACACGTCCTGCCATCACGCGCGTCCCTCCTAGAATGATGGACTCTCTTCCCGACACAGTGACACACCTGCTTCTGAAGCTTCGTATCTCATTCGATCCAGCAATTTTGACTTACAAGTGATTATTATCTTACTAATGAATCAGGAAAACTTTATCTAACAACATATTCCCGTTTCCTTATATATAACGAATTCATAAGGAAACAGAACGTCCGGAAGTAAAAATAAATAACCAATATTTATATAATAAGCCGTAATTACATACACAGTAACTACTCACTTAACTACCAGTGAAACAATTATATGGTTTCACACAACGTCCATCACATCCACAATTAAAACTAGAAACAATGGTGTAAAAGTTTACTAATATATTAAATTACAATAAAATCTTTGCTATATATGAGATGAAGCTCCCCGCTCCATGCAAGCTGAAGGGAAAAGCAGGTGGCAGCAGCAGTAACGAGTATGATGACTTCTTGGTTGGCTTGACCACGCCCTCAGTATGTGCCGAGGAGGTACTCAACGGTGGCGCCCTTGGGGGGGGGGATAAAGAGTGTTATTATTACCACCATAACTATCATTCTACCTGCCTGGGGTCACATCTCACATTACTAGTGTACTAAAACTTTGGGTACATCTTTACTCTCTCAAACTCTAACAAAATCACTTTGAACATCACACATTACTGTACCCACGGCTGTACTAAGCAAATTAATGAATATATAGTAAGCAGGGATATCGATGTAGCTTTCACTCATTTTAACACACACAACCCTGCTGGCATTTGCGTTCACCAAGTAAATTTTTTTTCTCCTAAGTTACTTGACACAGTTCCATATCCTATACAGTTTGACTCTAGGTTAGAAAAAAAATACATAAAATAAACATCATATGGAATGAAACTAGTTTAAGACATCATTAATTACAAGCCGTTCATACTTACGGGGAAGGAGTAGAGGAAGAGGAACAGGAACAGGAACAAGATGAAAAGGATGACGAAGGTGATGCAGTACCACTTGTAATTCTTCCACAGGATGTGTTTGAAGGACTTCCACGGAGATGACAGCCACAGGAAGGAGGTGGCTGGCCGGCTGCAAGGATCAAGCGGTGCATTACTTCACTACACAATCATCCTGTTTATTTCATTTACTCACCTTCTCAAATAACTTTACATTCACCCACGTAGCAATCATTCATTAACCTATATATTATTTTCATTAAGACTATGGTAATATTTTCACCTACACACGAGTCTCAAGCTTTTAACAATCCAATCACCTTTACTTTATCTAAATAACGACTTAAATCCCTTAACAAACCTTTATCTAAACTTAAATACTAAACTTCATTTGGTAAATATCGCACGTTTTCCTTTTGCATCGAGAATCTAAGAGGCTTCATTACGTTCATGATATTTTCTTTTTTCCTACTTACTTGGGCTCAGGCAGCTTGGGGTTCATGTTTGGTTCATCTCTTCCCTTGTCCAGCTGGCCTCAGTTTACTATCCTCCTCCGTCACCACCTCCAACTCCATTTCTATCTTGCCCTAAGAGGGATATATCAAAGTATGTTATGATCTAGTTATTCATATCATACTTATAAAACTGTTCATTATTCCATCAAAGATCAGCGAGGCAAGCAAGGTATTATTTGCACATGACAACAGTACTTCTTCCTGTATATATACCTCACCATTATTACATACTTTTTATTTACTTTTTTGTAACTCCCTAAGTACTTACAGCAATCTCAGTGACTCCCTCCTCCACACGGGTGAAGGGGAAGTAACCATACACTCTCTTGGCCTCAAACAGATTGACAGAAGCTGAGTGGTCATCCAGGAACGTGATGGCCACCGAATTGGAGGTGCCATTACCCATCATCTGTGGTACTTGTGCTGGCCCTACCCCTCTCAGGGACTTGGCTGGCTTGGGCAGGTGGCACAGGTCAAGGCTCATCTCACCTGGTCATAGATATCTCATTAGTATGTCTGTGGTACCAAGTGAATTATTGTATTGGTGGATAAATGATTCTTACAAAGTACATACATGAAAATAAAATTACTGGATAGCTTTGTGACCTTTCCTGTGCATGAGGCAAGTGTGTGTGTGTGTGCTTGTGTGTGTCTTACTTAAGTAGTCGTCTCTAAGAATGAGGTCATTATCCCACAGCTGGAAGGTGAGTTGGGGCGGCCGGTGCTGCTTGGTGGAGGACAGACTCCAAGGGTGTTCTTTGTACTCCACCAACATTACTTGTTCAGCTTCAAGCATTTCAAGTGGGAAGACGAAGCGCCAGTTGAAGTTAGCCTCCCCATCCATGCATCTGAGGGAGGGAAAGGTGTAGGAGTGGTTTGAAGGGAAGTGTGGCTGCTGGAAGGGGAGGGAAATGTTCTCTTATATCGTATTTATTTTACATTCAACTCCACATTGGACACACCCCGTCACCTACACTGTCACCTGAATCATGTAATTATAGGCTAAGGTATGGAGGCAAAAGATTAATAGATTTAAAATATATATGTTTTGATGGATAGCAAAGTGTAATGATCAATATTTGTGTGATCTAAAATACATCTGTCGTGTTTACCTGTAATGAGTGTCAGTCTTCTGTATATTGTTGGTGCCTTGTAGCCATCCCTTCACATACACGTCACTCATCTTCTCTCCACCAATGGCAGAAGTCTCCTGTAGAGGCGCCTCAAACACGTTGAACACTGACACTCGCAGCAAATATCTGAGAGAGAGATAGACCAAGTTATTTTAAGCTGATTACGTACATAACCTTTTTGTCATATTTGAGTACATTCACAACAAAAAGCTTTCAAAATTCCTGTCAAATGCCCACAAAAAACATGCATCACAGACAACAAAAGGTAACACAGTAAATTGTAAAATAAAATAAAACTCATATAAACATGTATTGAGACTTGCTTGTGAGGTTGTCGGGGTGTGATTTCAACTTTGGGTGGCAGGGTGTGGCCAGAGCCAGCAGAGGGGAACAGGTCCACCCAAAGCTTGAGCTGCCCCTGTGGGATGCCTGGGTTGGATGGGTGCATGAGGGGCCTGTTCTCCACATGCTCAGGGACGAGGGGCACCGCCTTATGCAGCACATGAAGGGCCAGACGCTCCCTGGTGTTCCCTAAAGTGGCTGGCAACATGACATCTGGATGCTCTGAGGGAGGAAGGATAAAAAAAAAATAAAGATATTGTTTATAGTTTATCAAGGCACAGAGAAAAACTATTACTTGTATATTGTTCTATTATATGTTAGAGATTTGATAAACGACTGTAGCTGCTGCTTATTTTCATTAATTACAAACACTCACAATTACTTATTCAAACTAATAAATATGTCAGACAGGAAAGGTTTGTGTCGTCACTTACCAAACTCTGAGAGGGCATAGCTAATGCCACCGAGGGTGAGGCTCAAGGGCTGCTGATGCCACAGAGGTCCTTCTAAGTTCCTCTCCCGAGCCACCTTTGCAAGGATCTCTGAGGGAAGTTCTACATCTCGCCACAAGTTGCTTCCACTCCTGTGCAAGTTCAGTCAATACAAACTCTGGTCACTAATCGGTTATGTTGTTTTTTTTAATGGACAACAAGTTTCCAAGTGATATGTATAGCAGAGATGTTTTAATTAATCTTATATTCATTTACTATTGATGAAAGAAGTATCAATCCACCTTTTGTGTGAGGCGTTACTATGAACCAGAAATCACATGTGGCACACTAACTCCCTCACTCACACATGGTACTGCTGGGGTAAGCCTACGGTGGCACGGTGGCGGGTCAAGTAACGGTTTTCAAGGTCAATGACAGTCTCGCCAATGAGGTCATCGGCTGAGATAGCGTCATAGTCCCACACTTGTATGGTGAGGTCCTTGTGGAGTGGTAAGGTTCCGAACACTTCAAATACTCTGTGGAGGCATTCAAAAAAGTTCAGTGGGTCATCTAACACAACACTGTAAACGCATTAATTTCAGTAGCTTTCTTGCATGTGAAATTATTATTTTTTTGGCTCAGTGAATATAGTTTCTCTTTAGCTTGAGACTCTTATGTAACAAATTTTGATTAGGTACAATAATAATAAGAAGGTGGTTTCATAAAGATCCACACTACTTCATCAGCTCAACTAAAATATCATAACTAAGAATTGAAGCTTCAGACTGACATATAAGTAATCTTTCAGGAGGTTAAGAAAATACATTGGTAAGACATCCCATTGCACCGCCTCAAACCTACTGTCCAAAGATGGGGTTGAGTGTGTTAGGCCGGTAATCATCCTTAGAAGACTTTGTGTTCTTGCCTAACTTCACCACCACATAAGGGTCTGAGGAGCACCCGGCATCCTTGGGGGCGAGGTCTTGTCCCAGCACCACATACACCCTCACCACCACCTCCTGTAAGTCTGAGGTTGGGTAGCCGCCAAGGATAAGGGAAGGGTCCTCAGGCTCCTCCGAGGACAGCGGGTACATGCGGAATGTTCCCTGGAGGTGAGAGGAAGGGAGAATGTCTGCTGAGTAGGAAAATATGGCTCGCTGTTTTGTAAAATCTATCTTCGTTAAATATGTTGTCACCGCCACCGCTTAGTAAACATGGAGAGTAGTGTTTTGTATTTCATCCTTGTTTACTATTCCTATTGTTACTACTATTACACCGCTGTCTTGCTTATGTATGAGAAGCTTTACCTTGAACTCTCCTGCCAGCTGGGCCTTGTCACCTCGGCCTCGGAACAATGGCACTGTGTCTATCATATCCTTGAAGCCAGAGAACCTCACCTCGTCCTCCAGCTTTCCGTGCAGCACGTCCAGCTTCTCATACCTGATGGGGTACTGAGAGGCTAAGAGGAATGGCTTACAGTACATCCTTTGTATTCATTATTACATGTCACTAACAGCTTAAGATTGAAGTATTACATATCTAGAGTGAGCTAAGTGTAATGGTGCATTGATATGACATAGAGAAGTCTACAATGAATACATTTTATACCAGCAGTGACATAAAGAAGCATATTTTCAAATCATTAAGAAAGTATACGATGAAACGATCCTAGAAAAGTGATACAGTACTTATTAATCTTGATCAAATTTTGAACAATACTGCTTAAACATTTGATTGAGATTGCAGTGGTAAGGGAAGGAATACACACCCTTTCTTCAAGTAGGAGCCAGCTCTTTCTAACTGGCCACTTGAGCCGTAGTACTTGGCCCACCAGTCCACATCTACATCCACCGTGCCTGGCTGAGGGGGAGGAATAAGGGATACAGACCTTGAACAATGATACAAGTGGACTCAAGATGACTGTCTCAAGCACACACAGCCATATCACATAATTAAGGTTTTCATTGCAAAATTGTGAGTAGCCTTTTTAACTACATATACTATAGCAATCATAAATATATAGTGAACAAATTTATCAGTGTACTTACCTCATCCATTTGCATTGTGCTGTAATAGAGAGTAAAAGTGAAGGAATATTTGCATGGGTAGTGAGGGACAGGACTGTTTGAGCAAAGGTTTCTTGGAAGGAAGGAAAAGAAGGATGTGATCGGGTCATTTAGGGAAAAAGGATGCTACAGAACAGAAGTGAAAGGATAACTTACCATGAACAAGAACTACATAGACAAGTATAATTATTAGGTATACAAGATAAAGATGAGTAAGAAATACCCAACATGCACCAAAAATACACGTGTTAGAGATCTGTGAGGGTTAGGAAGCCGAGGAACTAACCTCCCGTGAGGACTGGGCATGACTTGGGGTAGGTCGGCGGTGAGGTTCCTGGAGAAAATGTTTGAATATGTGAATGCACGACGTAACACAACTATAGACCCTCATTCTGAAGGATTCCATTGTATTGGAATTTAACCTTCCCTCTATCAAGAGTAACGTGTTAAGCTTCCAACATGCATTTGTGTCTCTTATTTTCATCTATCTGAGTGAGTTGCTGTTAAAAAGCTGAAACATTTTTTTGTTTCAATATTTCTCAATGTGACTGTAATTCCAAGTTCTTTTAACGTGTCATCAGATTTAGGGTATTTCTGAGCATTCTACAGCAAGATCTTTTTGGTAAGATATGTCAGTATTTTTTCTTCCCATTAGTGTAACATAGTTCATCTTCTCTAAATACGTATTTCATGAATTCATTTCCTATCCACAATATAGTACATACTGAAAACATTATGAACTTAAGTCAAATTATCTACAAAATCATAATGGTTACGATAATAATGACAATGCAAAGGTAAAACAAATATTATCCCTCTTCTGCCACCACATAATGTCACAATTTACCCGATAAAGGCAACACATAAGCTATGTAACACCAACACCAATGGACAACAGGCAACTATAATCTCTGCTACATACACCCAGCACCTAGATCACTGCCCATGACAACACACGCAACACACTACATACTTCACACACACTACACACTACATACCACACCTAACACCCCACAAAGAAGGTTCAATCATGTGTTTGTTTCACTATCTTTCATATCTTTCCAAAACATGTATATAAAAGATGAACTTCCAAGGTTTTTGTATATAATTTTAGTTCTCATAAAGAAGATGTTGCAGTGAAGCCTTGAATATATTTTGTAGCATATTATAACGTATGAATTTTTAACTCTTGGAATGGAATGATGTATGTATGAATAATCTGTTTCAGCTTTCTACAAGTATCACGAAGAAGGACATCAAGAGAGACAGTATAGCATTCATTAACACTACTTCATTTCAAAGCCGTGAAGCCAAATCGTGTATTGTACTAGTAACACTCAACACCACACTAAAACTAAACTAATTTGACACACACAAACTAAGGTGATAGAATACTATGTCATTTATCACTAAGGAGAGCATGGTTGCCTTTCAGCATGTATATATATCTAAAAAAAGAAAGAAAAAGCCACAGGTAATCATGACCATAAATATGCAGTGACATTAAACTAATCTATAAAACAACAAATAACATGCAAACAAAGCTGTGCGTAACATCAATAAAACAACACATAATACTCAGCACATAACATAACATACAACACTGACATACTCCTTTTAAAGTGGTCATACATTAAGGTAACATTAAACATTTAAATTATCACGGCATCAGAGTCATATTCCTGATTCTGTCTAACACCAACGAGCCTCAACACACACACACACACACACACACACACACACAAACACTAACCTTGTCAACCAATCCCTTGCTATCCAGGCGAGTGAGGGAGGTCACTGCCAAACTGTCTCTGGAAAAGTAAACACAAACTATAGAACAAAGCATATAAATCATTGCATTCTCATAAATATGGATTTCTTTGAGCAGATTTTAGTTTGAGTCTAAAAGAGAGTTTACTTGTAGAGAGGAACTGATTTTTTTTACATGATATAACTATTGTATCTGACATGGTATTTATTAGCTGTACTTCTTTTTACACATAGTCAATTGCTCTTTAAAACTATAGCACTTGTATTTTTGAACAATTAAACCAAAACTTATACTATACTTAAAAAACAAAAAATGCATCTTTCATACTAAAACTACAAAGGCAAAGGAATGTTTAGGACAACCAAGAAATATTTGTACAATGATCAGGAATGCTTGTGTAATACTACTGAATTAAGGGTTAGAGTTAGAATTAGAATTAGGTTAGAATGCAGGAAACAGAGTACATGTGATAGCTACATAGCCCTTTACATCCTCCTTAATACAGCGCAAAGAAAAACAGAAAGCATCAATACCAGTAACATTTATATCTTCATCTCCACACAGTATTCACACACAGCAGATGTTGCCTAAGGAATGAGAGGAATGAAAGGGAACTACTACTGCAGCTCAAATCAAACCAAGCAAGACAGATTGAAAAAATAAACTGTAACACATGTCAAGAAGCATCCCATCCTAAAGTATGATCATTTAGGTACATAATATCTTACATTGAATTATTTACAAGGCTACAGTAAGGAAACAAGAGGCCCACCACCAGCATGTCCAGAGTGAGATAATAATAAGCCTCGAGATAAAAAAAACATTAGGAATTGTATTGACAAATAGCACAGTATACCTTTGGCTGAGGAGAGGCTTCTTGCCCTTACGTTTCCTCCTGGAGACAGAAGGGAAAATACAGCTCGCACATAACTTGCAGGAAAATAAAGCATCATGCACATGGAAAGATAATAAAGAGCTACTGGTAAAGTATAGACTGTATGAATTCTTCTTTAAATGATGGAAACACTGAGCATCTAGCTACGTATAATAAGATAGCTTCCTCTATTCCTGCTTTTTTTTATATGAATGCAGAAGTTGCACACAAACTCAAACATTGTGAAAAAGTTAATAAGTAGAACATTTACAATATGCTACTTTTCAGGCGTCACACTGAACTGTAGCCCATGCTGTAGGATGTAAGTAAACAGTGATACAAGAATAAACAAACAAACAAATAATTGAATAAGCAAATAAATGAATAAATAACTAAATGCAACAGTAAGCTATGTCACTAACAAGTTCAATGAAAAATGTTAAAAAAAAAAAAAATGTATTGCAAAAACAATTAGTGTTGTTGTAGCATACCAAACCCAGGTGGTGATGGTGTCACAGGTATATTAAAGGTGAGTACTGTAGCTGCTTTGATCTGTCTGAAAGGTGAGGATTACTATGAGTACTTTACCATCATCACCTTGTGTTCATGAACCCACCTGGCTGCCTTGGGCTCCACGGTGTAGCGTTGCAGTGCACTCACCACCGCCGTGGCCACCACAGGCTTGCTGCCAAAGGCCCTGTGGTCCACCACCCGCAGGGAGAGCGGCGGCATGTACAACGCCTCCCTCGGCAGCTCCTGAAGATAACACAGGATTGGTCAAGTGAAAAAGTACATTGAGCCACATTAAATGATACATTGGAAAAAAATACATACATATATACAAATATGCATATCATAATACTTTACTACTAGTGAACTCCCATCGCTGCATTACTTACCACATCGAAAACGAGGTGTGGTTTGTCAAAGTTTGGGTTGATGCGTAGGTTCTTCATGATGGGTGAGGTGATGCGCTCACCACCACACTCAAACTCAATGGAGGGCCGAGTGATGGACTGCAACTCATACGTGGCCATGTTCCTCATTCCCCAGCACAGGATCTGCACCAGACAACAAGCACGGAAGGAAGATAGTATTGGTTTACAAAAATACAGCAAAACAGCCTACGTCTGATTTTTTTTTTTACTAAATGAGAATATCTGATATAGTAAACAGACAAGAAAAGAAAATAAAGTGTGGGAATACACATCATTATAAGTTCAGTCAGCCTCACCTCTATCCTAGTGCGCTGCAGCAGAGGACGTACACCGAAGGGCACCATGTACAGGTCCCCTCCGTGGCGGGTGGGAGGCAGCATGGGCAGCTCCTCCTCTCCGTCTTTCAACAGAAGCTCAAAGGACGCAAGCAACTCCCCTGATCATAGAGGTGGGTCAGGTGTACAAATTGGTAATGAAGAAGTGTAAACCAATTCCATCTACGTATTCAAAAAGTATTTTCAGAGATATATTTACTTTTAGTGCCAGATAACAACTGATATTACAACATCATTACACATAATTATCAACAAAAAGCCATTAAAGACCAAATAAAAAAAATTTAGTCAAAATGATGTGATGCTAAATTAAATGAGACAATTCAATTTAAGAAGTCAGCAGAACTATATTCAAACAATATGAGTCACATTATTTTGTGTGTGCATGAAGTCTGAGTAATACCTTGCTTGTCATTGCCCTGTGAGAGTTGGTGCCATTGGAGGGACAGAGGCTTGTACCCGCTAGACGGCACCACCACGGCCGGCTGGCAGAACACACGCCCAAGGTACTCTGGAGCACCCTGGGGGGACACAGAACCATTACTCCACAACACCAGAACAATAATGAATCGGACTTACTTTAATGAACTACTACTAGATGAAATGTAACAATAAGGAAAGGAAACCAACTCATTATTGAAAAGCAATCTTCTCTGCTTGACTTAAACCTGCTAAAACCGAGGCTCAAAATTAGGCATACGTTAAACATTCTTGTCTAACCTCACTTAAGTCTGTCTCAAGCAAGCAAATGATCTTAAAAAAACAAGAAAACGAATATAAGTAAGAAGATAAGAGCATAGTCTGAACTCTCCTTCCCCTGTGAGTGTTGTGAATACATACCCGAGCGTCCCAATCAAACACCTCCACCACCACCTTGGGGGCTTGGACGGCAGCAGCATCAACTCGGCCAGTCAGCTGAACATCATCAAATATCAGTGTCTGGTCCCACGTTGGGCAGAGGGTCTTCATCTGCTTCTCAGTTTGCTGTGTACCATTACAGAAGCTCACCACAGCATAAGGGTCTGTGGGAGAGAATGGTATTGGTTAAATATCTTGTCTATGTGGGTTGCAATTGTATAAAACATGTCTAACACAAGAACTCAACCCACCAGCGAGTCCTGTCTTGTCTCCTGGGATAAGGTCTCGTGCCTGGTAGATGTGTGCCCGGAGCTGGTATAGGTGACGCTCAGCACTCAACAGGTACATACGAGGACAGGTGAGTTGGGAAAACTTCTCATCCCCTGCACAAAAAAATATAAAGGTAAGTAGTAGTAGGAGGTTTTATTATTATTATTTTTATTATTATTATTATTATTATTATTATTACTATTATTATTATTAGCGTGTCATCCACCTTTGCCAGTTGTGATGGAGAGCCTGGGTGTTGGGGGCAGGCCGGGCTGGGAGGGCACCAGGCGCCTCCTCCATCTTCTCCTTCTTACCATGTCCACTTTCCGTTCAATAGCATGGAACTGAAGGCGGAAGAGCGGTGCGTACTCCCACCCGTCCACCGGCATTGTCTCCTTCTGTAGGAATGCAGGAATAAGATGTACTAAGATAACTGCATTGCCACCGCCTTCACTATTGCTGCCTTCACTATCATCATTGTTATCATCTCTATCTCACCTTCTCCTTTCTTTCTTCTTGACTGCACTTTTTTTCTCTCCACACCTATGCCTTTCCCTCCTCCTCCCCAGCACTACTTACCTTCTCCACCTTATGCACAAGGTGTCGCTCCCTGATCCAGCGGCGCCGTCTCTTTGTGTGGTATATTTTCTCCTGTGGTGACCAGCCCATGAGGCCGCCAGACTCCACGGTGAACTCCCAGCCTTCCCCGTCTACTGCACGTTGCAAGTCATACTGAGGATCACACACACACGCATGGACTGCTTTGAAAACTGCATACAACATTTTGACAATGAATGAACTAGCATTGAAAATGTTTAGGAGTCTGCTTTGTGGCTTATGACTGTCAAAAATTCTATTTTCTGTGACTTACAGTAAAAGACAAAGACTGCAGAGTAGAGTAATGCATTACCTACTGTAATGTTGTTTGATATTGAGACTTAAACTTTTATAGAAGGCATTCGTATAGATAAGCAAGGCATTGAAGGATAAAATGTTGAGTTCTGCTCCATTTTCACAGCCTCTTCAAGACCCTCCACACTTTCATGATAATTTTTTATCCAAAACAGACTTACTTAAGCCACATATTATAATCATGATCTCAATCTAGTGTAAAATTGCAAAGCATTATGAGAAGACAAAATAGTTTGGGGTTCTTACCGACCACAGGTCTCGCCATGCCCAGCCCTCTGGCAGCCCAATCTCATCCTTGCTGGTGCTTGGGTCATTGCGAGCATCTGTCCATGAGTTTGGGGCTGACACCCACGTACCACCGGGGAGACGCAGCTGCTGCTCAAACACTTCCTCCGTGAAGAGCTGCCGCCCAGCATCAGCGGCAAACATCACACTGGGAAGCACAAAGAAAAAATAGGGAATATTTGTCCAGTTTTTTGTTATGTTTTTGTTATTGTACATTCTTTGCTATTATTACCTCTTCTTTCCGTCCATTCCAAGTGTCTATACTTCGTTGGGAAAAACTATTTCTTATGTAGTTCAAGCAAATTAATTTTTGCAATATTTTCTTGATTGAAACTTTTGAACCAATCTTGGGGTGAGTTTAATGGCTGTATCAACGGCTCCTTCAATTATTACTTCACACAAGCAACCTTCCTATGTACTCGCGTGCTCACCTGGGGTCAGGGTCCACAAACCAGTCCCCTTGGAAGACCCAGCCTTCAGGAGAAGTGAAGTCCTCTCGAGGAAGGTTCAGCAGACCATCAGCATCAGAAAACTTTGGCCGCGTCATAAACAGTCCGCTGTCATTCCACTTCCCACTGCCGGGCACAGGCACCACCTGGGAACACATGGTGACAATGTTGCACTACCCACTCTGATGCAACACACTCGAGGCATCACTATAGTACTGGTTCCTTTCTATATATTTTTGAGGAGCTTTCTTACTTTGTGTACAGTGTTCTCATTTACTCACACTCCCCAATCAATCCAACACATTTTTTTTGTACCTGGTTTTCATAAGCCTCAGCGTAGACGGTGAGCTGCAGGTCTGGCCTCACGTCCCACCAGGTGCGTAGGTCCTCCTCTCGGCCCAGCCACACAGAGGCTCGCACCACCCCACCAAGGCCCCAGCGAGACTCATTGTCTGCCGAACAGTGGGTTGCATTACAATAATATTCTTTATAGGCTTTTACTCAAGTCTAATCCGTGTCTGCCACTAACATCAAGTTGGAAATAGGAGTAGTCATACTAAACACATTGTTATACTGCCTACACTGCTCACTGGCTTTTCTTAATACTTCAAACTTCAGCACAGCACAATAGATATTCTGAGCCTTAGCACCACACAACTAACTGAAGAAATATTCCTCATACATGCAGACACATACAAGTCCACACTGCATACAGACCTGGGTTGGTGAGGGCGTAGGTGTTGAATTTGCCGGAGAGCATTCCCTGGGCTGTGGGTTCATGGGCGTGCAAGACCGAGTGGGCGGGGATGCGTACATATGCCAGGCGTCTCGTGCCACTCATCAGCCACAGGAACACATCCGGGATACTGGACTGGGACTGTGGGGTCAAGTATGGTCAGTAGCAGGATCAGGTAGGATTCAGGTGTAGGATTATGAGTAGGCGAGGGATGGAGACAGAATGGTGTTATGTGTGGGTATAATGTAAAGGTCTGGGTCATGGGTGGAGGCATGTGCAGGTTATAGATACATAGGTGAAGGAGATTTAAGACAGATTCAATAATGAAGTAAGGGCAGGTGGCAGTAGTGTCAAGAAAGGATTCAGGGCAGGATAGGATTAAGAGGGATAGGATGACAAGCAGATTCATGAACATGGATGTGACTGAGTGGGTGTGGTCAGGTACAGGTCAAGGAGAGGTCAAGGGATGGAGTAATGGATCATGGACAACCTAAACAACAATCACAACATTCCTGATGATAACAACTCGTAGTAGGATTCCTGTTAATAAATATGATATACTACAACCTCTAGAAAACATATAAGTAATCCACTAGAAATACAGAAGAATACCATAGTAACAATAATAGTACAACAGAGGTTATTGAACACGTAAAAACCAAGCAATCAAACATTTATCTCATAGCCCTTTCTGATAACTAATGAATGATAAATGAACTTCTTAAGCTGTCTCACCTCCACTGCCAGGTTTTCCAGCCGGCCAAGGACAGACTCCAGCTCCCCAGTCACAAGCTGAGAGTCAGTTGCATCTAGTTCCTGCATGGCCTTCTTCACCTGGTTCAACTCTCTTCGTCGCCGCACCCTCAGCTGAATGTCAAGTGAGGTCTCAGCATGCCTCACAGGGTCCACCTCAGGGAGTTCTAAGCTGTGAGGAGGTGAGGGTGTTGGGGCATTACACAATCTTTCCTTAATAGTGCAAAATGTAATTCTCACGGGTGGATAAGGGGATATTTTGGTCTAATACTGGGAGAAAGGGAAGCGTTTAAGGGAAGGGAGGAGTGGGAGAAATGTCCATCATGAATATAAGGGTATAATGAACATATAAATCTTCAATATGTATAAAAAAAAGTTTATTTATGAAAGAACAAAACGTATCTATGAGTATATGGGAAGTGTTGAATAAGTGAAGAACGAAGTCATGATCGAGGCAGCAAAGTACTTTTACATTCTTACCTGCAAGCCTCCACTAGCCTGGATATTGCTCCTGAAACAGCATCCGCCATCTCCTTGTCCTCCTCATTACTACGCAACAGGGAACGGAGGGCTGTCAGATCCTTCTTCAGCATCTACGCCAGGAGAAACATAATAAACAACCACATGAAAATCCAAAGTATCTACGCTTCTAAGAAAAGTTAACAAGAAAATTACCTAAGGGTATTTTCCATTATAGTATGTCTGTATGCATCTTCCTGCGTGTAGAATATTGAGTTTATAATGTAAGGAACAGAGTCATGGTACGTGGATGAGTAAATTTGTGTGTGTGTGTGTGATGATACTCACGTTGATGATGGAGATGATGTGGTTGACACTGTGAAGGCGGTGTGTCACGTCCTCAAAGTCACAATGGACAATTACGAACGGCTCCACTCCAGACCAAGGCAGGAAGTAGTACCTGAAGAACACATCAGGATGACTGAGTGGGTAGTGTGTTAAGGGTTACTGCAGAAGGAAGGTGTATACACGAAGGCGTGAATGTTGAGGTGTTCAGATGTTGCTTCAAAGTTTAAAGGACAACTAAGGTTGAGACAGGACCACCGACTCACTTGCAGCCATCGAAGACTGGGTTGGCGGGGTGTGTGGTGGAAGGTGAGGGTATCATCTTGTTTTCTAGCTTGTTGCCAAAGTTCCCTAAGGACACTTCCACCTCCACAGGCTTCTCAGCAGACTCAAGTAGCCAGGTGCCGCTCAGATGGCAAAGAATGACGAACTTACGGGTGCCACGGAACCTCTGAAAAAATGGAATGGTGATTACTGTCAATTTGTGTTTGTAAAAAGGCACAGTCTGTCTCATCTTGTACCATTTATCTTCTGGTAAAAACACATTAACTTATTGATGACTCCCTCTGCCGCTGTACACTTACTCGCACTGTATTGAACTCTGTGTTGTCGATGGCCGTGGTGGGGGCGGGAGGGTATGAGCCAACCTGTGTGTGGAGCGACAGCAACACACGCCCTCTGTAAGCACACCCTTCATCATAGCCTTTGTTCATCTTCCTAGACACCTCGCCCTCCATAAGCTCCCACTCGCGGCGGGTCCCATACACGTTCACCCATGATGGACCAAAGGTGGGAAGGTAACCTGAGACACACACAATTACAAACGTTCATTACAGTGATAATAGTAGCAACGTTTACACAAGGAGCGCAAGGAAGACTCGTTACCATGGTTTTTGATGGTGCTTTTATTATGTACTGATTATCTAGCTCCTCCCTTTTATGTTATACTCTCAGTGGGATGTTTGTGAATACTCTTGACATGGAGACCAACTCACCGTCCTCTCCGGGAGCTGAAATGGCAGAGACGGGGATGGTGGCTGTTCCTATGATGTCGTCCTCCCCTACGCGGTCCCTGCAACAATATTCTGTGTCAGGGGCTATTCCTGTCCCCTAACATGGCCAGCTATACTCCTAACACACAGCAAACCACGTAATACGATCATAATATTACGATGATTCGAAGATAAGGTCTGGACAGGCGCTTTTTTTTAACCATCAGGTGAAGTTTTCAACATTTAGAAGCGCTTTTCATAGACGCCAAAATAACGTGGTATGAACATTCAAAGAAGCGGATCATCTATTGGTTTGAAACGAACCTTATTTCTATACTGAAACCTTTGTGTCTTTAAGGCGGGATTCATCTTATTTTTATTCATACTTATTCACCTTAAACTACTTACCAGTCTTTGAGGACAATTTTGATGACGTTGCACATGGAGGGGAAGAGGAAGCCCATGTACAGGTTTTGGCGGAATTCCGGGTTTTCATTGGTATAAAGAATCTTAGTCTGCACTTCCTTGCCAGCGTAGGAGGCCACTAAGTAAGGATCCACGAGCTCCTTAGAGGGCGTGCCAACCCCTAGCACTTGTTTCAACGTCTGCATAGTGCCTGCGTCCACTGTAGAAGCGAGAAAGATAAAATAAATTAAAACAATGCAAGATTACTTTTCATTTAACATCAATACATAATTATAGCAAGTAGCATGAAAATTATGATGCAAAGGAAAGTAAATAAAATACAACAATGCCGAATTCTCTCCCCAGCAAGTGGATATGCTTACTCTGGGGTAGATTTTGTGCACAGAAGACTGAGAGTACGAAGGTGGCAGGCTGCAGGTGGACGCCAGCGGACCACAGCAGGTTGGCCTCCACGTCATCCTGGTCACTCTGGTTTGCACTCATGTCAGGACACATATCACCGGGGCCCAGCACGGCCACGCTCACCTTGAGGTACCCTGGGGAGCAAAGGTGGTGATGGTGGTGGTGTGTATGCGTGTACTACTACTACTACTACTACTAATAATAATAATAATAATGGTAATAATAATAATGATAATGATAATAAGGTAATAATGACGTACCCTGCACAGTGGGCGTGGCCTCGTCGGGGTCAGCCAGCACCAGCCATCGGTTGAGGATGGCGTGGTCGAGTTGGTCATATACCATGCCCACCTCACACTATGGAACACACACACACACACACACACACACACACACACACACACACACACACACACACACACACAGGACGCTCATTAGTGTTTATGTTTTATTATTACATGGCGGGATATAGCTCACGATGTCAATAATACTGGAAAGGTCACTACTACTACTACTACTACTACTAGTACAATTACTACTACTACTACTACTACTACTAATAATAATAATAATAATACTGCAACTACTGCAACTACTACTACTACTACTACTACTACTACTGCAACTACTACTGCAACTACTACTACTACTACTACTACTACTACTACTACTACTACTACTACTGCAACTACTACTACTACTACAACTACTACTACTACTACTACTGCAACTACTACTACTACTACTACTGCAACTACTACTACTACTACTACTACTACTGTTACTACTACTACTACTACTACTACTACAACCACTATTACTTTTACTAGTACTACTACTGCAACTACTACTACTACTACTACTACTATTACTGAACGAGCCACTTCAGTGTTCTTACCTTGAAGGCTCCAATAATTGTGCTGGACCGAATCCCAGAAGAATTACACACCTGGCCAAGATAAGGTTATAGATTAATATCCTGTGAATGCAAGCGAAAATTGTTGTTACGCTTTATCTTAGAGTATCAATATATAAACAAAGACCACTCACTCACTCACTCACTCACTCACTCACTCACTCACTCACTCACTCACTCACTCACTCACTCACTCACTCACTCACTCACTCACTCACTCACTCACTCACTCACTCACTCACTCACTCACTCACTCACTCACTCACTCACTCACTCACTCACTCACTCACTCACTCACTCACTCACTCACTCACTCACTCACTCACTCACTCACTCACTCACTCACTCACTCACTCACTCACTCACTCACTCACTCACTCACTCACTCACTCACTCACTCACTCACTCACTCACTCACTCACTCACTCACTCACTCACTCACTCTCTCTCTCTCTCTCTCTCTCTCTCTCTCTCTCTCTCTCTCTCTCTCTCTCTCTCTCTCTCTCTCTCTCTCTCTCTCTCTCTCTCTCTCTCTCTCTCTCTCTCTCTCTCTCTCTCTCTCTCTCTCTCTCTCTCTCTCTCTCTCTCTCTCTCTCTCTCTCCACTGACCTTGAACTCTAAAAACTTTTCCAAGAAGTCTGACGGTATCTGTTCGGCCTGGAAGAAGAATATCTCGTCGAACCAGGGTGAGTTGGTGCCCTTGTGAACGCGGGTCTGACGCGTCTGTCCGTCTAAGGTCACTCGGCTCACGGGATTCATGTTGGAGCCCAGCAACTGACGCCCCTCCACCACCCTCACACGCACCTACAGGAAGTTCACAAGGGAGGCCTCAGGATACGTATTTATGTAGACCTACTTAGACAAAAGGAGGTAGAGGGCGTGGCAGCATGCACTTCTATATTCACCACTGAAACTTTGGAAATTATTTGGGGTTTTATGGAACATTTAGCTTACCTGAAAGTTTGTCTTCACGTTAGATAACCTCTCTCTGTTCCTTTGAGGTGGCATCGTTGGCATACCATCCGTCTCCCCGCCTGCGTCCGTGGAGATGCCTAAGGATGGTGGAAAGAAAGGACTTACTACTCTGGACTCAGCTGCTGTGTATTGTGCACGTGTAGCAGTGGTGGTTCCTGGGTAACTGGGAGCTCTTGTTTGACCACCAGAGTAACATATCTCATACATAGATTTCAGAACATTTGATACAGTGATTAAAGCAACATTCAAAACCTAACTACCCTATTACCCTACACTAATAATGTTATATCTACTATACTACAGCGTCTAGCCGGACATTATGGATGGGGAAAACATGCAACAGTACTCGTAGGTAAGTAGCAATCAATGAATAAAAAAAAAAAACCAATCAAATACATGTAATAATTAACTCTAACTTTTCATTAATTAGGAGTAGTAATTGAAAATGAAAAATCATCGCTGCGTGAAAACTATAAAGACAACTCTAGTAATAATAAGGGAATGAGGTCTTTTATTGGCTAGGATCCTTTATTTGTCACTGAAGCACTAGCCTCAGTTTGTCCCTTACCGTCAGAGAGCGAGGAGGTAGCTGCGGCTGTCCTGGCTGCCATTGCGCCCACACTCCGCCCACCGGCCGTAGTGCTACCCTTCTTTGCTCCTGCGGGAGACACACACGCCAGATCCAGGGATGAGAGTCATGGATGTGAGGCTGTTATTAGTAACTACGAAACCATGACAAGCCAAGGAAACTAACAAGTACAAAGCTCTATGAAAAGAAAAGAATCTAATTTGATTAATAAATGTCTGGTATATAGAATTCCGTACCGGCAGGAGGCGTGTAGGAGACGATTAGCTTGAGGGTCCCAACGGTGGGTGAGTCTGTGGCGTCGAGGAGCCCCAGTTCATAGTCAAGAGGCGCCCCTGGAGAGGCGTGGACCAAGTTCCGTAGAGCTATAGTCGCCTTACCCAACAACCTGGTATGGGGGGTGGGCGGGGGGGGAGGGGGGAGGACAGGTGCATTCAGTTAATTAAGGAAATATATTAACAGATTGAATAACGTGTATGGAGGACAACGTGAGGTTACTAAATGTACTATATGAATAAAAAAAAAAAAAGTTTCTAAGCATTTTGTCATGACGTATAAATGTAAAGGGAAGAATAAAAGATAGTGTATGGCATAAGAAAATGAGGTTTGTATGAGGTTTGGTTCATCATGTTAACTTCTTAATAGAGAGTAAGTAGTCGCCTGATGATTCTTACCTGTTTCTAGTGAGTCTTTCATAGTCTTTAACGAGGATATCAATGCACTCATCTGAACGGGGTGCCTTAGAGGACAGTTCCCAGCGAAGAGTCTCCTCCCATACCGGGTCTAACGTGCTCGATTTGGTCTCTGTCTTCTTCTTCTCTCCTGAAGGTAAAGTGTAATGAGAAGAGAGCACCGGAAACGTGTGTAATTGTGGACAAGGAAAGGAGGAACTGTAACAATTATTAGAGTTACAGGAATACATTGAGAAAAGAGAGTTGATATATAAAAAAAAAACGTAACAAAGAAGATAAGAAAACTGATTATTAAGTGAGAGAGAGAGAGAGAGAGAGAGAGAGAGAGAGAGAGAGAGAGAGAGAGAGAGAGAGAGAGAGAGAGAGAGAGAGAGAGAGAGAGAGAGAGAGAGAGAGAGACAAAAAAAAAGATAATTGAAAGAAGGGAGAATGTTTGTAAAGTTGGGTTGCCATAGTCAACACACACGCACACACACACACACACACACACACACACACACACACACACACACACACACACACACACACACACACCTTGAAAATTGATGGACACGTAGGGATCACTCTTGCCCAGTGTCTCCAAATTCTGTAGATTCGAGGCGCTTACAACTTTGATTTCCAACGCCATTGTAGGTCTGCGAGAGGGAGAGAAGGAGGGAAAAAGAAGGGGGTCGGGGGGAAGGGTAAGTGGAAGATAAGGATATGTGGAGGAAATGGATGAGATAAGGTAAATGGGGAAGGAAAGAGGGAGATAAGGATTAATCTAAAGTTTGTCATAAGTATCCATTTCACACACACACACACACACACACACACACACACACACACACACATAATTTCTCTCTCTAAGGAAGCAAAGACAACAAGGATCCAACGTGAGCACTTGAAAGGATATGCCAAGGTCATTTCTCACACTCAGCGCATGACGAACACATTTCCCCACTACTACCTACCTATCCTGCTACCTGGTTATTCCTCCAGTCCTCGCCTCGCCTCAGTCTTTCATTGCCTACCCTCCCTCCCTACACAAAGTTCACCACCGTATGCAGAAATTAAGGAATAAATATACTACTACTACTACTACTACTACTATTACTACTACTATTACTACTACTAAATAGAAATAAGACACTAACCTTTTATAAATATACGAGTTTCAGATGACTTGTGTAGTTTGCTCTTTCCTCCTCTTCCTCGTCTCCCTTACTGAGCCAGGGGAAGTAGAGAAAAGCCGGGGAATGCATGATTAAATTTAAGTGTGAAAATAAAAAATGTACTCTTGCTTATCTGACAAATTAGTCACCTAGATTAAGGTGAGACGCGATAACTATTTTTTTTTGTTTTTTTTGTATGACATTACTTATTTTAGGGGAACTTCCTCCTCCTTCCCACACTGAAAGATTACTGTTGAAGTTATTATATGAAATACGTGTGTGTGTTACTTGAAGTTATAATTTCCAGGACGTTGTTGTTATAGGTAATTGAAAGGTGTTGTATTGTTATTATTACCTATACATTTTTTTTTCTCTCTCTCTCTCTCTCTCTCTCTCTCTCTCTCTCTCTCTCTCTCTCTCTCTCTCTCTCTCTCTCTCTCTCTCTCTCTCTCTCTCTCTCTCTCTCTCTACCTATCTATCTATTTCTATCCCTCTTGTGTTGCATTAATCAAATTGCAATATATTGATGATAAGAAGAGTGTCAGTAAGGTGTTATTTATGGCGCTGAAAACACACACACACACACACACACACACACACACACACACACACACACACACACACACACACACACACACACACCTATACTCACGCCTACAAGGGCCAGTCCTTCTTATGCTCATTCGCC
>JAPQNM010000023.1:5361953-5379453 GCA_029783475.1 Metacarcinus magister
TATTTTGTTCTTCATCTAACTGTTAAAAAATCCAACAACAGCTATCAATACTACGTTCTTTACTTCCAACTATTTTTTTTTTTCACGCTTGAGATCTTAAAGCAGCCAGGCGTCATTATGCGACCTTCACAGCACACCTTCAAATTATTCCTCCATGACTTCAGTACATCCACACATTCACACACACTAACTCATCAACAACAGCACCAATAATAGTTTTATGTACGTGTTTTAAGTCAGTTTGGTGCTTTATATTCGCTCATGTGTGTGCAATACTCGCTTCTTTCTGTCACCATTAATTACAGTTAGCGAGTGAGTTCTACGGTGGTTTCGGGGGAAGCGTTTTGGTTTCCTTGTCTCATTATTGCCTTTCGTTCATCCTCCATAGCAGCTGTCGAGGAACATTGCAGCATACAGCATACAGCACTAGTCTTGTGTGTAGCAGCCTTCAGACTTTTACTCACGCACACTCCCTCCCTCCTCGCACCACACGCCGGCTCACACTACTGCGGTATAAATATCTCCAGCGTCTCCCTCCCTTACACATCCTCATAGAAAACGAGAGCTCGGTGCCCTTGTCTGACAGTCTCCGCTAATATTACGCTTCTTATTATTAAGTATTATAAAAAAGGGGTGTTGCAATGAAATGCCATTCATTTTAGTAGGTGAAAAGTTTGTAGGAATGAATTTTTAAAAACTATATAATCCTAATTCCAACTCATTTAAGCTGTCAGATATCACCTCTAGCAATTCTACTCGTATCGTATGTGTTTAGGTTCATAGTAACTCTGAATATATGTACCTTAAGTTTCTGTATTTCTTGTGCGCTATGAATGTCAAGGGAGAGGACTGGTAGGCCACACTACTAATCTGTTTTAGTTCTAGTCCTACCAATCTATTTTCTTCCCATGAAATGCGGTGCGTGTTATCAATAAGGGTGTAATAAGAGTCTTGTATTACATATCATTATTTACACCTGTACAAACCTTGTGACTTACTGCAATACAATGGGACATGTCAACCTAGTCATTATATAATATCAAGATTTAGTTAACCCTTTCCCCCCCAACACAGCCTACCCCTGATCACCTTTGTATTACTATCTGGGGGAAAAAAATAGGAAAAAAAGTAATCCAGAAAGGTACACAATTAAGGTGCAGGTGAGGCAATTAATTAACTATGGAATGACCAGGTAGCCAAGTATGGACAAAGGGTGAGGAGATGGAATGCCCTTAAATATCTATTATAAAAGTTAAGCATTTATAATTAATTGTATTGGGTAACATTGGCCCTTGAAAGATCTGTTTTTTTTTGGGGGGGTTATGGGAACAGACAGCCGGACAGAATCATCATCATAAGTAAAATTGAAGACTAAAACATTGCAGTAAAGACTCCTGGTACACAAAGGTCATCATAATGCATTCTGGTGAAACCGTCGGAATAATTCTTTACACTATTTCCTATATCACTTAACAGTCAAATTTAATGGCAATGATGAGGAATACACTAATGGAGGGGAACTGGAATTACAGCTTAAATGGAGCTGAAACACAGACCATAAACACGGAATGGAAAGGTCGCTGGATTCTGAAATATATATGTATATACTATATATGTATATTTCTATACAAAAAATATGCTCACATTATATTCACACTGATTCATTAAACATCAATATATTTTTTTTTTAAATCAACAATTACGTATAGAATATTTCACAGAGCATGGGACTTTTTCTCTACTAGATTCTAATAAAAAGATATTTGTTTAATCGTTGAATGATAATATAATTGATCACCTGGGTCTATCTTTTTACAAATATATTTAGCGAGTATGTGTGCGTGTGTGCATCTGTGCGTGTGTGCATCTGTGCGTGTGTGCATCTGTGTGTGTGTGTGTGTGTGTGTGTGTGTGTGTGTGTGTGTGTGTGTGTGTGTGTAAGCATGGGTGGAGTCAATATCTATTAACATGGAAGTCCATTTTTTTTTACCATAAAAATAATACTTTTATAAACTTTTCTCACATATTTTGGTGGAACATTACCGACTCAAAAATTTTCAAAAACCATAGTGAGTAAAGACCAAAATGAAACCACACTGGAATGGAACTTGAATATACGTATAGATTTTCTTGGGTTCAACTGTTCAAAAAGACATGTATGAATGCCACAAACATAGAATAGGGATCATAACAACACACCATTGACCGTCCCTAACCTGTCCTGTGTTCAAGGGAGGGAGGGAGGGACTGCAGGGTTCAATCTCAAAACAAGGAGTGACAGGGTAACACACAAACACATCAACACAGTATATATATAAATAAAAGGAAAAAAATAATAATAATAGTGTTTAGCCAAGCTTTGGTGACTGCAATATGTATGTGTATGTGTATGTGTATGTGTGTGTGTGTGTGTGTGTGTGTGTGTGTGTGTGTGTGTGTGTGTGTAAAACGTTCTTCTCATACTGCTGAATAAGTTCTAATTAACTAGACTATTAGTTCAGCATTTGGTATAATTTCCATCATTTCACTCTGGGTGTTGAATGTTTGCAAAAATTTCAACACAAACACACTAAAACATGATAAAAAAAAATTATAAAACAAAAAGCATACATATTCCAAAGTATTTAGCAAAAGAAATGACTAAGTAGGTTATATAACTTTGCGTAAACAGTTTCCATCGATCAAATTTTCAAATGTCATTAATGATTATCTAAGATGCAGATTTCAACTTCATACTTAGTACCTATAATCAACCCACATTTATTGCAATGGTTCACTGCTAAGACACACCACTTCTCACCCCGAACAACAATACAAAACTTCAAATGCCGGTTACAGCATTCTGCCACTCCTTGTGCATAAAAACGGCAATGGTTAAATTAATATAAAATGTGCATGCAGTAAGCTTTTATGGATAAAAAAAACTGTAGGCCTGATACCAGTTTATCTAAAGGGAAAAAAAAGTTATTAGGTTATGCTATGCCTTTTAGAAAAGTAAAAATTTGGTGGAAAATGTTCTCAGGAGCAAAAGATATCTGACACACAAACGCGCACACACACACACACATGGGGAAGACTCCTTACACACCTGACTGTCGGGTCGAGTGTACTTTTTGTTGTGAGTTTCTGGGACCAAATTCCACTCTACCGGAGCACCATAAGTTTAGTCTCCATAATGTACTTTGCTTAGGAACTTCCAATCTACAATTTACCGTAAAACAATAACATCAACCCTTGGCATACTCATATAGGTAAAATTTTGTGCTTATTTAACAGACGGATTACCTCTATACAATTTCAGAACTCCAACAAGGGATGATAACCACTTATTATTATGCTCCTTAAAACACTACCATAAGGACAGTGTAAATAATGAATCAAAGGTAGAAGGAAACAGAGATACAAGAACTGGCCTTCAAATTATCACAAGCACTCAGGATAAGAGGTTAAGCAGAGGTCTAGGAATCAAATGCAAGACAAGGTTTCTGGTTCTACTTCCGTCCCAGACACCAACTCAAAGATAATCTGGTACAGTAGCAGGGTATTAAAGACGGAAGTGCATGCATAAACTGATGTAGGTAAGTAGAATCAGCAATAATAATGATAATGAATAGTAATAATAATAACTTAAGACCTTCATATTATGTGGGTATAAATGTATTTCATAGGTTGAAATATGTTGAGCTGGCTTGTGTCATGGCGGTATAATGGAAGCAAGTCATTGTTGAAGATGCATAATATATATAATATAATACGTACTTTATATAAACCAGAGATGAGCGGTGTATACATACATGCATGAAAATAATAAGCGCTACAATTACAACAAATACATACACAAAACAGCCATGGAGCTAAGAGGAACCTCGATGGTAATATTGTACAGGTAGGAGAATGACGGTGCCTGTACTGAAGGATACGGAAGGAACTGCAAACCCATAACAACCTTGAACAAGCTATGTTTTGTGCAGCAAGTACCAAAATAATGGACTTAGAGTTACTAGTACTATTGTTCCTTTGTTAGGGAGCCAATGAATGTGGTGGTGTTAATCTAGAATGGTGAGCAAACTTTTGTTGTTCTGAGTTCAGTTATGCAGCAACACTTATGCATTCCATCATTTTTTAACAAATCCAAGTTTGTACGGATCCCTTTCAGCATATGACTTCAAACATCATCGTGATATCTTATTGAGTCTTTTTTTAATCTTTTTAACAGAGGATGAGGATACATAGGAGAAAACTGAAAGACACACAATGATACTGGATCATAAAGATATGTGACATGAATTATCTTTAAGTTAACGAGAGTGCTACCCCTCACCAAGAAGCTGCCGTGAGCCAGGACGAACGCGCAACTTAGAAGCCACGAGCCGAGCACTGCACCACAGAGCCACCCGGTCCCCTTCAGTATCACGAAAGTAACCAAGACATACACGCAAGGATGAACAACACTCTCCAAACCGGACGGAGACTACCAGACAGTCCTCCACAGAAGACATAACCAATTTTACACATTCACTTTGATCTACCTTCACCTTAGATCCTATTTAAACTTGAACCCCTTGATGACAATTGGTAGTGTATGAGAAACATCATCATCAGCACCATGACACTCCCCAAGGTAAAGGGATGGGTAGGCGTTCCAATGTAATATCATTAGTTTTTCCCTCAGCATCAAAGGACTCTTACTTCATACGGGAATCTGGTTAGGATCACAAATTTATAACAAGTGTTTTAAGATAATTTAGTTCATATCCTGCAACTCACACTATCACTCCTGATATGTTGTCAATGAACGGATTTGAATTATAATACTTTGACAACCATAACATTTTATATTTAGGTGTAAAACAACATATACTGCCGTGTCAATAAACCTGATGGTAACCTAACAGGCGAGTACTTGGAAGGAGTACATAGAGGGAATGTGTTAGATACAGAGTGATACTTAAGGACTGTTCACGTGGCCCCTTTTCACTGTGTAACCTATTTCTTTTATATCAATTAGTTCCTTTTCATCTACACTTCCCATTTTCTTGCAACAGAAGGAGGTATTTTTAATGAATGTCACAGACTTGCCTTTCAAAAGAGAAATTATGATAAAAGATTTTGCCCCAAGGGAAAAGTAATTAAATAATCCCTCAAAACTAGGTAACTAAAGACCATATAGTTCTGCAAGGGTTAACAAGAGATTACCAACCAGCTCACCAAGAAGTTGCTGTGAGCCAGGATTAAACTCTCAACCTTTAGGCCATAAGCTGAGCATTATACCAGAGCTATCTGGCCCCTAATTAATCCAAGAAAGAAAACAGTACACAAGAAAATCATGTACATAAAAAATGACTCTTCAGACCCCAGACATATATTCAGTGTTCAATATATCACAGCCAGGAACATATTACGGGTTTAACTTCCCTCTCAATGCTGGATGTGGTTAAGTTTCACAATGAAGTTATTTTTATGCTGCAACTTTAACTATGTTCATCCCATCAGGACTCACGCTGACTACCTTGCGTGTCATCTAACCATTCATTGTCAAAGCCACGGATAACTAAAACTCTAAATACTTGCATAATAAACCAATTGATTGTTGTTTGCAAAGCTAGTTCTAAACTCTCTCTATGGTGTTTGAACAAGTACTCCTGTTTGAACTTATATATATAAAAAAAAGATATAAAGAATATGGCTGTCTGATCCTTCACCAAAAGGTACTAACATTGAGTGTACGTACATTTCATCTGAGTATTTGAGCCGACAACTGTGGAGAGGTGATCTGCTCATTATTTTACAACCTCTCTATCTATCTACGTAAACAAACACAGAAACACACGCACACATGAAACGGGCGCGCACACACCCACACACACACATACGCATGCACACAAAACATAATAAAGCAGAGATCTAAAAACGTCTTTTCTCCTTCTATCCAAATATGTTAGTTTGTCTAAGTATGACGGGAATCATGATGAGAATGACAACTACACCAAGTCAGGTATGTAGTACAATGGGTCATGTTACCGGTTCACCTATTCACTACCTCTATTATACAACATTTGTTCCATTGTAGTGTGTGCACGAATAATGTATAAAAGACCAACTTGAAGTGTCCAATATTTTGAAATGTCTACTGGGAACTGCTTGTCAAGATCAACAATACACATGCCAGGATGGGGTGATGTTTCTACAAACAGATGTGTTCTATTCATTGTAAAAAGGGGGATTTTGAATTGTGTTAGAGGTGGTTGACATTCTATGTGCTATATCCTTATTGACTCACTGACTCACTGACCTCCCTTCACATACACATGCTAATTACATAACCATTCATGTTTATCTTCAAACTTTCTTCAATTTTTTCACATTGTAAGTGAGAAAAAGCTTTTCTGGTGATGTATAGAAAGTAAGGAGCATTACAAAAGCAACAAGAAAATGCAAAATCATATATATATATATATATATATATATATATATATATATATATATATATATATATATATATATATATATATATATGTATATATATATATATATATATATATGTATATATATATATATATATATATATGTATATATATATATATATATATATATATATATATGTATATATATATATATATATATATATATATATATATATATATGTATATATATGTATATATATGTATATATATGTATATATATATATATATATATATATATGTATATATATATATATATATATATATATATATATATATATATATATATATGTATATATATATATATATATATATATATATATATATATATATATGTATATATATATATATATATATATATATATATATATATATATATATATATATATATATATATGTGTATATATATATATATATATATATATATATATATATATTTTTTTTTAAGTATAAGTTGACGAAACACTAAAAGGTTGCTTGTTCTCTCCAACACGGACACCTTTAAAACTTCCCACAATAATATTAGTGAGAATGGTAACCGAGAGAACTTACTGAATATACTTGATATGTCTCTATGGAAGGTAGGAAGTACAACCCAATAGGGAATGGGTCTGCATGAGGGCAAGATATGGGAATGACACAATGTCATCTTTAAACGCACGGACAAACACATTTACAGTTTGTTATCAAAAGAAATAGAGTGTGTACAGAAAACTGTGTAAGTTCAATGTGACAGAGCAACAGGAGAGATAAATTATTTGTGTTGATGAGGATGACATACTGAGACAGAGACAACAGAACACAAACATACACAGCCTCTGACAACACACACTCCACTCAGAACCTAAACAAGACAACTTCAATCTCCACAAATATCATCTGAAAACACTGCTGATGGAAAAACTATCAAGATATGGTTAGCTAGATATATGAAGCACAAACCCTGTTGCTCCCAAAACATTCCTGAACTACAACAGGCTATAGATATGGTCCCATTGGGGGGTCTTCATGCCACACCAGAAAAGACTTGCACAAAAAGTTCTGCAAATTTAAACACAAAGCTGACTGTATGTGTTTTGATGTGATGTGAGGGTGACGGGAGCCTTAGCCCAGGTCAAAATCCATCTGTTTATTCTTTTGGGTGGGTTAATATGGGAGCATTCTCGAGTATTCTGATGCCTACACAACACCCGGTCAAGAGTCTAAACGAGGAATGTCCAGCCTAATGATTGCTTAAATACAACTATTATTTTGTGCCATAAAGTAATAGAATAATGCAATGGAAGAAAATCAAATACTAGTACAAGATTCTTTATCCCTGGGGCAAACACACTCAATGCTGTTAGTTTGCTGCCTTGCACACACACTCACTCTGTCTTTCTCTCTACCAAAATAGGTCATCTTATGGTCGGTCTCTGGGGCAGCAACCACATTATATCACCAATTCCTTATGTATGATACAACCTATTCCCTTACACACACACTAAGAAAATAGCTTATCCCTGTTGTAGTACAATACACAATTCATATATTCTCTCAATGTCAATTTAGTGGAAATGCATCAGTCATGGTTTTCCCTCCTGTAGCAAGGGCCATCCAGGAATTCAGGTTCATGTTCCCATACCCGCTGACTGGCTTGCTTGCATAAATATTTGGGAAAGCATGAAGTTTGTACAGCATCATCAATACATCATCAGTAATGGTTTAGAGGGAAGGCAGGAATGGAAAACAGTTCTCGTCATTCAAATTGTCGCTGGGACCTCACCGAGCGTTTGATTATAATTTTAAATGCACACGTTTCTTCATGGGTACTTTAAATCCAATTACTACACATCAGGTTATTGAGACTGTGTGTTGGGCAGGAAACAGTGACACTTGAACTTCCATGGGTGTCAATAGGAGAAGTGTACAGCTGATGTCCTCTCCCATCAACACCTCCACAAGGCTGGACACTCTACATGGGCAGAAGGGTGTCAGTGTCTGCCAAATTCAAAGGTACGTGAAGTGTATGACGGGAATTTACGACAACAAATTACCTGAGAATAAAAACAAACATCATGAAAGATCCACAAGACATCGTTCTGAACCCTGACGCTGGTACATCATGAGGTTGAAGGCAATCCTCGAGTATCAGCTGCAAAAACACAGGAAGACAACCTAAGACAGCCGAGTAATGTACCTTAATTAGCAGTACATTATCACGACGACCTCCAAGACCTCCACTACCACAGTTAAGCAGCACGACCCAAGCCTGTTGTTTCTACTACCCAATAAGAGAAGAAAGAGGCTTGCTATTTTGTGACAAATTGAACGACAGGACCCTTAGCCAGCGATGAGAGGTCACATGTACTGACCCTCCAGACGTGACCCCTCGGACCCACACCACACTTCACTGGCTGTCATGTTCCCTTGGTGATGGTGTGTGGGTGTTTCATGGTTTGGGGAAGTATAATGAATGAAGGGAACGACACAGAACACAGTGTAGCGTAACAGTGAAGCAGTGACTCAAGGACGACTGTGTGCCATTCTGTGAAGACTGGCGTGCAAATTCCCTTCCTTTCACCTTCAACCCCATCAAGAATTTGTGAGCAATCTTAAAATGGGAGTTAGTGCAGCTATGGCTCTTCAATGGTGTCCAAGTTCAAGGTCATTTACAGATTTTAAAAGATCAATAGATTTCTTTGGATGTATTACTATGTTTATATTACCTGACGCAGCATAGAGGCCGGACGCAACAATTTCAATGACGAGTACTGTATATACGCAATGCTGAATATTTCACTTCCAACAAGTTATTTCAAATCTATGCATCTCTCTCTCTCTCTCTTTCTTTCTCTCTCTCTCTCTCTCTCAAACAAATGAATCATGACACCATATATAAAAAAAATGATTATATTAATGAGAAATACGTAATGCAATCTCTCTAACAACTCCCTCCTAGACAAACCAACGCAGCACAACACAATTCAATTCAACCCCAGAAAACCAAACTCCAATACTGCTGAATACCCGGTACCAAACACACTTAGGGATTGACGGGGAAGCTAACAGTGTCCCGGGAGAACTACAACGATACTTTCTTTACTAAAAACAACTTTGTGTATAAACCGGAAATTTTGAAATGGAGTCATCAACAAAAACAAGAAAAAAAAAATGCAGAACCTTAGCTTACATAATCACATGCACACAGACACACACGCACACACACGGGGGAAGGGGGGGAGGGAGGTGGGAGCAGACATATCCATAAACGCATAACTCTTAAGGACTAAATAGAAAGTCTGTCTTCTTGTATGCATTGGTATCCTTCTGGGCATGACAGGTGCTCAAGCCACAGGGGCTCGGGGGCGGCCAGTGGCTCCTGTGGCGTAGGCGTAGGCGGTGTGGTGTGCTTGTGTTGTGTTGTGTTGTGCCTCGTGCAACACCACCGCTTGGTTCCTCAGCAACTCTCTCTACCTGTGGCAAATGTGGTGACTTAGTTCTCGTCAAATGGGGGATAATGTATGTTAGGGGTAAAAGTAATTGAAGAACGGAAAATGTGCAAAATTGAGAGAGAGAGAGAGAGAGAGAGAGAGAGAGAGAGAGAGAGAGAGAGAGAGAGAGAGAGAGAGAGAGAGAGAGAGAGAGAGAGAGAGAGAGAGAGAGAGAGATGAAGACAATTACTACCTGTATTAGTGATTTCAAATGCAATAACACTAATTCTATACCCTAAAAGTATATGAAATGTACATCTAATTTTAGGAAGGATTACATGTTCGTGTAGAAACCAGAGCACCAATACTCTGGCAGATTCTACGGCACAGGAGACACATCAACGTAAAATACACTATACTTTCTATTTACTACTCCCTCTAATAGTTACTTCTGTAGGAATAAAACAATGCCATACAAACTTTATACCCACTGTGCAAACTACTAGGGGTGTGAGAAGTGAGTAGACTAAACCTCATAATTGAACTCCATTACATTATCAACAATTATCTTCTACTTTGAAATGGAATGAGATATATAAGTGTTATGCGTTTGTTTGTTGTTGGTCTTCACTAGATGGTAGCAAACACCTGTACTCCTATTACTCATTGGTCTTACCTGGCGGGTGTTTGCTAGCAGCATTTTTGTTTTCTTTTGTGTGTTTTATTGTTGTGTAGGCGGAGTGGGTTGTTGGTTTCCAGCTGGCGGTCCTTCTGTTCCTTCTTGGTGAGGAGGACCATCTTAGTCATCACTGTGAACATCTGCAACACCATACCAATATAAGGGACCATACCAATATAAGGCGTCACTTTACTGATACACATGACAAGCCAGAGTGTACAGTATATATAAAATAAGCAAAAAAAACTAGCCATTACACCCATTACAAACTATTAGAAGCATCGTGTTGAATTAAAAACATGGTATTTCATTGAACTTTTTGATCACACTCCCTCCCTCTGATACTCCTCCTCCTCCTCACATTGATTGCTATACATGTTCTTATTCTACCCAGGTGTGTATTTCCTCCCCTCACCATTAAACTCAAATTTCTACCTCATGTGTGCTCTACTTGAGACAATTTAACTCAAGCTTCTACCTCACACCCTCCATGACACTGTTGAGACTGAGTAAGGCAGGACAAGAACCATTGCTTGCCACACCCCAGCACCCGGCACCCGGCACTCACCTCCTCCACATTGATATTGTCTTTTGCACTCGTTTCAAAGAGACTGATGTTCATCTGGTCTGCAAAGCGCTTGGCATCTTCATACAGGACAACTTTGCGATCTGGACAGTCATTCTTGTTTCCCACTGAAAGTATGGATACAATGGTTATTTTCAGTTTTTAATGCTTCACTGATGCTGCTTATAGATATATATCACATGAGTTGAGACACAAAACAGATCAGTATTAGTTAAACATTTATAGCATTTAGCCTATAGACTTATAAATATAAATATAGTGTGACAATTAAGCTATACATTTAATAATTACTATGAATACCAGATACAGCCACTCAATGCATTTACTTAATTTGGAATAAAACATACATAACATATATAAATCAATAAAACAATAATAATAATGATTGAAGAAACTTTTGTAACCACTTAAGAATCTACATTACTGGAACAATCTGAAAACACACACCACCCACTCACTCACTATCTACTTCCATCTCCTTTCACTTCTTAATACAATACTTATACAACAATACAAGAAAACAACAACAATCATACAACAATACAAGAAAGAAAACACTTGCTAATACAACACTTCACACTGCCATCAACCCACCGAGTATCCTGTTGACCACTTCACAGTTCTGCTCAATCTCATGCAGCCAGCGCTTCACATTGGCAAAACTCTCTCCATTGGTAACATCATACACAACTATCACCCCATGTGTGCCTCGGTAGTATCTGTGAGGGGGGAAGAGGAGGAAAGGTGAACTATTAAAACTGGGATTATAGGAGGAAAACAAGATAAAGGAGGAAGGAAGCAATGTTTAAAATAAAATAGTATGGAAATATTCACCTTTATTATGGAATGGATAAACGCATGAGAGAGGAAAACAAAAGCAGGGATGAATAGGTGTGATGTAGAGAGAGAGAGAGAGGCAGGGAGAGAGGGAGAGAAAGAAAGAAAAGTTAGTATGGTTTCCTGTATAAGAATGAAGGAAAGGAGACAAAGAGAACCAGCAAGGAAACTAATATTACAGTTACATAGAAAAGATGAATCACAGCTCACAACTAGAGAAAAAAAGGAAATTATGAAGTGTCAAAATTGTGTGATATGGGTACGTACAGGATATGTAGAATTATGTCGCAATCTGGAACCTAAACTATATGTCACACACTAAGTTAAGGGCAGAGTTAGAGATGAACTGTATAGATGCTACGATGACTTATATGCATTTTAAAGAAGAATCGAAGTCTATAGGAAATATAGATACAAAAACTTATGGTGGGTACAAAAAAAAAGTTATATTACAATAAAACAAAAATTATACACATCAAATGGGAAAACCAGGTAGACAAGCTTATAAAAAAAGGTGATTAAATAATACCTATAATAATAACTAGGTAATTAGACCATATAGTTCTGCTAGGGTTATCAAGAGAGCACTACCTCTCTCACCAAGAAGCTACCGTGAGCCAGGATCAAACTCGGAAGCCTTTAAGCCACAAGCCGACCACTCTACCCTAGAAATAGACAGCAAGATGCAAGAACTAACTATACATCCGTGAAAAGGTTACTACTACAGACCTTTCCCTCTTTGCTATCTATCAGGATTTCCTACATGTTAGAAATAATGATAAATAAAAGAGCACTGGAGAGAGAGAAAAAATATATATAAAATGAGGAACAGATAGAAGTTAAGAATGGCAACCTTTGTACTCTGTAAGGCTACGTCATACTAATGAGTACACACACACACACACACACACACACACTAGGGACAGAGTAATGAGTGAGTGTGATAGGAAGTGAGTAAAGACATTGCACCACCCCCCCCCCACCTCTACCCTCCTTCCTGAGGTTGCCATAATGTTATTTCATGCCTTTTATGACACACATTTATCATAGAGTATTGTACATATTTAATAAACTTAGGAAGGCATATATTGACACCTTATTTTACATCATTATGGTATAGAGTAGGTATTAGGTAAGTGACTAAGGAATATTTCATGACCCAGTTTAGTTTAGTTTTGAAATGCAGAGATAAACAGATAAACAAAGTGAGAGAGAGAGAGAGAGAGAGAGAGAGAGAGAGAGAGAGAGAGAGAGAGAGAGAGAGAGAGAGAGAGAGAGAGAGAGAGAGAGAATGTATTTATAGTATTGATCAGTGCAAAATTATATGTTAAGTGGAGGCAGGGAGAGGAGGAGGAGGAGGAGGAGGGAGGGAGGGAGGGAGGGAGGGAAGAGAGAAAATTCTTTAACCTAATAACTTACTAAAGAAAAAAAAAAAGAAGAAAAAGAGGAGAGAGAGAGAGAGAGATGATGCAAAGAAACAATGAACAGCAAACAAAAGAGTAAGAATCAGATACTATATATTGACAAAGCGGTTAGGTGGGTGGAGGTGGAATAAGGGAAGAAAATAACATATATATAAGGAAAGTTACATTACAGGAGAGGATACAGAAGGAAGAGAACTTACGTGGAAGTGATGGTTCTGAAGCGTTCCTGGCCGGCTGTATCCCAGATCTGTAACTTAACGCGTTCTCCATCCACCTCCAGCGTCCGGATCTTGAAGTCAACGCCGATGGTGGTGATGTAGTTACCGGTGAAGGTGTTGTCTGCAAACCTCAGCAGGAGAGAGCTCTTTCCCACACCTAAAATCGGGGAGACAAACAGTAGGTAAATGAGAAATAATAAAAAGGAAAGAGGACTAGACGAGATGGTCAATGGATATATATAGGAATTTGAGGATCAGTTAATATAAGACTTTGCTGTATTGTTTAGAAAGTATGAGGTGATCTAAGGAAAGTTTGGTAGTTATTTCACTCCTTCCTAACCCAAAGCATGTAGTACCAATGAATCTGAAGAGTGTGGAGTGAATGAGTGATGAGTAATGAATAAACACACTCGTCAATAAGAATAATATGTAGAGATGTTCGGTGCTCGTACGTACTTGTCTGTTTCAAAAGAGTTAATGTGAGAATGTACTGTATTTGCGATGATATAATAAATGTTTTGTGCTTTACTCCTATTCAGTAATTATAAATTCGTATATATTTTCCCCAGACTATTGCTACTAAAATTGTCACGTATGATGAATTGGAATCTTGGCAACAAAAGATAATTATACAATCATCATTTACAGATTACAATGATAACAGAAACCAACCATGATTATATTGTGTTCCTGTCCCTCCCTGATAGGACTGATATAGTAGCTATCACAAGCCGTGTAATCCTTAATCCTTCTTCACACGATATAATTATTAAGGTATTATTCCAATGTTTCACCCGTTTCACTGTGAAGGATATCTATGTGTTATACGAGGCACCTTCTACACATATAACACACGGCTGTATTGCTTTTCTGTCGGAAATAACTCGTTCCTGAGATATAAGTTATGTTTAAGAAGGGATGGACACACAATGTTAGGTTAGATTTTGTTCAGTTTGATTAGGTTAAATTAGAAGAAAAGAACTAAGAGTAGTGCTATTGGAAGGTTTGAACTAAGCAATACAATAACATGGCAGGGCTGGGATGGGTGCAACACTGAATATTTATCATAATTTCTCTGAATATGTACAGCCTTTATAACTAATGTTGCATACACAAAGTCAATACATGTGGTTATCCAGCTACTATTCATACATACAATATTTACACTTGATTTAATATTAGAGTTTTGTTACATTTTTCAATACTCTTCTGATGATGATTAATAAAAAGTTTCAATACCACAGTTTGAAATAAGTTCTCAAAATTTATTAAGACGTCAACACAAAGTAAAAGAAAAAAAAATAAACCAGAGAAGCAGAGTAATCAAATTTTACCGAATCTATAAGGAAGGGAATTAATCTATCCATATTTTAGAGTTTATAATTTCTCCTTTCAAATCAAATCTACAATACAGAGAATACAGAGCACTGAAAACACCTTGAAAATCAACACAAAGAAAAAGAAAGAGAAAAACAGAACAATCCAATTTTACCGAATCTATAGGGAAAGGAATTAACCCATCCATATTTTACACCTTATAAATTTTCTCCTTTCCAATCAGATCTACAATACAGAGAGCTGGAAACACCCTTGAGATCTACCACACAAATGAGTCATCCTCCTTGACATGGATTACGCTTCACTGCTCTTTGCTTTGTCACAAAAATGTACACCACACGACTCTGTGGAACTCTGTGGAACCCTTCTCACCCTCTATATCTGTGGTAGAGGCTGGGTAGGGCTTCTAAACTAACTATACTGTATCCAAACTTCATCAATACTGAAATATATACGGTTTATATATATTTTTTTCCTATATTTTTGAGTGGTTGAGCTGTTCTCTGTCCAGCCATCCGTAAAGTGGGTTAAAATGATGTCTAAACTCACTCGATTCTGCTAAAACTTCACTAATGTTGAACTATATGGAAGTTTTACATATTAACTAACTTCCAGGTGTCAAATATGTGATTCAGCAATGATCTCAAACTAGGGGTAAATGGACTTCAAATCTCACTCTACGGGACACTTAGATAATATTATAATGTGTAAATAAAAGTGATAACAGCTACTAATACATATGGAGAGGTGGGAGGGAGGAGAATAAGCTACAACATTTGATAATTATGTGGGAAAGGTGGAAGGGAGGAGAACAAACTATAATAATTGTGTGGGAAAAGTGGGAGGGAAGAGAAATAAACTATAACATTTAATAATTATCCACAAAAATGGGTCACGAAGTAATTAGATCAAATAAAACCAACTTAAAGATCATTCTGGTGATCCTAATGATACCTTAAGATCATTATACCATTAATTAAAGTATTTAGGGAACTATGGAGTGCAAGTAAGATGTTAGATACGAGAAAAATATGATAACTAAAATTCGTTCCCTTACCTTATATCCTTACCTCCCTCCCCCCCCCTTTTTAAACCTTACCTGAGTCCCCTATGATGAGTAACTTGAACAGGTGGTCGTACTCTCTCGACATGGTGGAAAAAGACACATAAACGCCTCCTAGATGGTAATATTTTTTCTTCTCTCGTTCTCTCTCTCGGTGAATCACAAGGAATGAAGGTTGCTTGTCACTACTGTTTTCTGGTCCTTTCTCCTTTTTTTACGTCACTGTGAGGGTATGAGGGGAGTCTTGGGTTACTTATGAGTGTGTAGGAGTAATTGTACGGTGAGCAAAGCCGTCCCGAGGCTGCTGCTTTAATAAATGATGGAACTTTTGAACAATTCCTTCCTCCCTCACCCTGGCAACTTCGTCCACTGCGTCCGAGTCCCTTTCCTGACCTTCACTTCAGCTTCATTCTTACATAAATACCTATACTTGTTATCATATCATACATTATACACACCATTAATAATATATTCATACCATATATATTTTTACAATTTTAACAACCACTTCTATATTACAATTGTTTTTTATTTAACTACAGTGAAGACAGCTTAAGGTAGGTTGTGTTCGAACGCTGTTCCAATGATAAGTGATGAAAATATTTCGGTTGTTGTATTTATCAATATGAACAACATAAATATAATTTCCTTAATTGAAGAAACATTATTAAGTAGTAATCATAAGGTGTTGGAATGTTTTAGTTAGGCAGTCATTCATGTCAATTACGGTGCCAACTACCCGCCATAATTATGTCATTAAGGGTAAGGGCACGCAGGACGGCGCCTGATTTAACTGGCATTGCTAGCTGGGAGGCGGTTCACACTGCCTCAGGACGGATGGGACAATACCAGGGAATACATACAGATACAATTAACAGTAACCTTCTGCAGTACTCAGTAGGTTCACACTTTTCTTACTAATCATGAAGCTTCTCTGATTTATCATTACGTGGTGGTGGTGATGTTTTATTTATCTATGTATTCATTAATCTACCATGATGCGTCCCTATCTACACTCTACTTTCAAACTAGGATAGGGACAATGCAATTTGTTTTGGTCACCTCACACACCTTTTCATCTACAGACTAACTACCTACCAATCTACTGTTTATCTTAATTTATCTCAGTGCCATGCTAGACAGATACCTTTCTCATTCAGGCACTCAGAAGATCGAGGCACTGGCAGGGTTGTACAGTACGTCACTCGCTTTCGTAAATGAATGAGTACTGGAGTGCAATGTAAATGTGGAGACGTATATACAAAGGTAAGGAGCTGCCTTGTGTAGGTCAACTTTTTTGATTATCTTATATTCTTATGTTTATGGATGGATTAGTTCCCATTGATACATCACCCTTAGAGAACAATTATAATGAGGCTGTACGTTTTGTCTTGATTATAATAAAAAAGTCGTTATATATAATAGTTTCCTTGTTTTTCTTATTACATTTGGGACAAGGAAAATATTACCAGTTAAGATTC
>JAPQNM010000023.1:5384453-5400800 GCA_029783475.1 Metacarcinus magister
CCCAGCGCTGGTGCTTCCCTCACTGCCTCCCTCACTACCCTCGCTGGCCTCCTCATCCTTCTTCTTCTACGACAAAATTAGATAATTGACATCCTCCTCCTACTACTACTCTTCCACCAATTCTTCCTCCTCCTTCTTGTCGTCCTCCTCCTCCTCCTCCTCCTCTTTCTACATTTAACTGTTGATGATTATTTTTATAAATGCATTACAAAGATAAAATTGTAGATTATAATACACAATGTTGAATATAATATTTCCTAAAGTCCTGATGTTATGTATGAATGTATGTATGAATGTATATCTTAACTGGCTGAAATAAGGACAACGTATAAAAAAAAAAAAAAAATCCCAATCATCATTTATATATACCAACTGATGTTAAATAAATACATAATGAAGCAAATCAATTAAAATTACTGGCCACTACACAGGCTTTCATATCTTCCTTCTGTAGTTACATTACTTCAATTCCTCGTGTGTTGCATTGAGCCTGCAGGGGGACACGAGGAAGCAGCATCACCTCAAACAGATACCTTGTCACCACCATGCACGTAGCTCATATGTATACACTACTGTGATCATTACAATTTCAAGGTTTTTAGATTATACTGGGGAAAGATAAAGAAAATCCACCTGAAGTTAAGTTAATAGGTTTGTATGAGAGTGGAGAAGGTATGTAACTATAACTATACTTCTGAACACCAATTAGTACCTACAGTAACCCATTGTAGAGTATTCACAGAGGGAAATGATGGTTTGTATATATAGGAGAGGTTAGAAAGATTATAATACAAGTGTGATTTCCAAAGGTCTATTTGCAAACATTTGTAAAGCATTCCGATATTCACACTCCGTCCAGTCCTTCATACAACATTTATCTCACATCACAAACACTGCTACGGCCTTAGAGCTCTCTGGGTCTGGCACGGCCCTTCAGAGACCTTACACGTTTCAAGGAAGGAGAGGAGAGCGAGGAGACACCTTTAGCATCATCAAAACATGCAGATTCCTCTTATTGGCACATTTAGTACCTCTGAGGCTCCTTCTCTCACTGTTCCTCCTGAAGGCTCCTCAACCTAAATGATATACACCTTTTATTTCCATTAGCGTGTACTTCCTCTTTCCACCTTTGTCCTGCTCGCCTAGGGAACACCACAACGTCAATGGCAACACATGGGATCGAGTACTATTCATTCACTCACTATCGGAAAGAAGGAGTAGTTTTGAACGTCCGTAGTCATCCTTCTTACCATTACAAACCCAACCCAAAAAATTCTGGAACTGATTGCCTCCTCCTATGTCTGCTAATCCGTCAGTCATCCTCCTTCTCCCGCCTTGGAAGATTTTGTCACCTACACTTTGGCTGCGTTTCAAAGGTGTGTTGATGTTGGTGGTTTCGTTACGTCTTGTGGTTTTCCTTCCTCGTGTTTGATGTTGCTTCAGTCTGTCCTCCATCTCGTGTTGCTCCCGTTCTTTCCGTCTTCTTTCTTCCTTCTCTTCTCGGCGTCTTTCCTCTTCTCTTGGTCGTTTTTCTTCCTCCTCCTTCTCTCGTCTGTGTCTTTCCTCCTCTCTTCGTCGTTTCTCTTCCTCCTCCTTCTCTTGTCGGTGTCTTTCCTCCTCTCTCCGTCGTTTCTCTTCCTCCTCCTTCTCTCGTCTATGTTTCTCCTCTTCTCTCCGTCGTTTCTCTTCCTCCTCCTTCTCTTGTCTGTGTCTCTCCTCTTCTCTTCTTCGGTTTTCTTCGTCTCGTCTTTTTTTTTCTTCCTCTTCCTGTCTTTTTATTCTTTCTTGTTCTTCTCTTTTTCGTCTCTCCTCGTCTTTCCTCTCAGCATCTTCTCTCTTTCTCCTTTCCTCTTCTTCTTGCTTCCTCTTTTCCTCTTCCTTGTTTCTTCTTTCCTCCTCTTCTCTTCGCCTTCTTTCCTCTTCATCATTATTAGTTGAGTTTCTCTTCTTATTTTTAGGTTTTCTATCATTCTCACTTGTGTCTAAAGGCTGTGCAACTATCTGTCTTTGTTTTCTTTGTTCTTTTATGTAATCCGATAGGAGGAAGTGTTTTCTCGCTTCTGTTCTGGAAAAAAGAAAGAATGGAGAGTGTTTGAAATCTATAGGAGAGTGAGAAGAGGTAGAGAAATAGAATTAAAATACTTTAACTAATACCCAAGTCAACCTTTATACATACTGACAATGCCTTCAACTAAACCTCCTTAATATTAATAGTAATGCAAACTTTACAACCTTGAAATTAAGTGTTAGTATACCTGGACAAAACAATTATTTATTAATTTTTATTGTGTTCCTAATGGAAGCCTCACGTTACCTTCCCTCCTTCCTTCACTTCCTTCCTTCCTCCTTTCCTCCACTCTTCTTTCTTGTCTCCTCTTTTGTGCGTGACTCTTGCTATATTAATACATTATTTAGAGAGAAAGAAAATGCCTCTGACTGTGTTACTCATCCCCCCCCCCTTCTCTCTCTCTCTCTCTCTCTCTCTCTCTCTCTCTCTCTCTCTCTCTCTCTCTCTCTCTCTCTCTCTCTCTCCCCTCGCTGTCCCTCCAAATGTCGTGTCCTTTGAGACGCACGAAGCTAGACAGGAAGGAGAGGGGAAGGGCAGGTCAGGTGACGGGGGGGTGAGGTGAGGTGAGGGGAAGAGAAGGAGGGAGTGAGGGGAAGGGAAGGAGGGAGTGAGGGGAAGGGAAGGAGGGAGTGAGGGGAAGAGAAGGAGGAAGAGAGTGGTAAAAGCGATAAGTATTAAAATGAAAGGACATGAAAGAAAGTGGTTTAATAAAGATAAGGAGAGAGAGAGAGAGAGAGAGAGAGAGAGAGAGAGAGAGAGAGAGAGAGAGAGAGAGAGAGAGAGAGAGAGAGAGAGAGAGAGAGAGAGAGAGAGAGAGAGAGAGAGAGAGAGAGAGAGAGAGAGAGAGAGAGAGAGAGGTCATATCGCTCGCTCTAAATGAAAAAAAAGTGAACGTGGAAAATAAAACCAAAGAAAACTAAAAAAACTAAAAAAACAGAACACGAAACTTTGAATTTAAAACCTATAAAAACACAACACCCTAACACTAAGGCCTAAAAGAACGTTAACACAAACTAAAAGAATGACACCACTATAAACAAACAAACACAAACTAATAACACCTAATACACTTTAAAAAAACAATCAAAACAAAACACAAACAAAACTAAACTAAACTTAATAAAAGGGAAACTTGAATAAATTGAAACTTTCCACATTTAAAAAAAAAATTTCCCTCTCGTGTATTTTTGTCAACATTAATAATTTGGTAAAAAAGGGGAACTTGGCTTTACCTTTGCATTCTCCAAGTGAGGGGAAGAGTGAGTGGCGGACAGGTGGCGCTGACAACGTTCAAGCGTGTTCTGCTGCAGAGCTTTCTTCTCTCCCCTCCCTTCCTCTCCCTCTCCCTCCCTCTCTCTCTATGTCTTATACCCCACCCACTCCTTCCCTCCCTGTCTATCCCCCTCCCTCCCACCTCTCTCCTTTTTTTTCTCTATTTATCATGACTTTTTAATTTCATATTTTTGTCTCCTCGTCTTCCTCACACATCTGATTTTGTTTAAATGTCTTTATTTTACTCCCTCACTTCTCTCTCTCTCTCTCTCTCTCTCTCTCTCTCTCTCTCTCTCTCTCTCTCTCTCTCTCTCTCTCTCTCTCTCTCTCTCTCTCTCTCTCTCTCTTTATGGAAAAAAAACACAAATCTGGTAATTTCTCTAAGTTATATTTATCTTCACCTTTTTTTTTTTAACACTACAAAACAATTAGAAGGAAGATAGACGCTCGTTACATGTCGCTGCGTCTTTGTTTGTTAGTAAAAAAGAAAAATAATAAAGAGCCTTGGATTTAGTCGTCGTCATCGTCACTAACTAGCAAGTCAACGGCCTTCCCCATGTCATCCTTTTTACCGTTCTGAAGCCAACCCAAGAAGTTCTCAAGTCTTTCGTCCTTTCTGCTTTGAGGATCACGTAGGTCGTCCTTGAGTCTGTCTTTCTTCTTCCTGATTAGCTCCTTCGTCTCCTC
This sequence comes from Metacarcinus magister, assembly GCA_029783475.1. NCBI lineage: Eukaryota > Metazoa > Arthropoda > Malacostraca > Decapoda > Cancridae > Metacarcinus > Metacarcinus magister. The sequence continues at coordinate 5,388,481 of JAPQNM010000023.1, forward strand.
CGATCTCCTCCTCAACTCTTCTCTCTCCCTCCTTTCCTCCTCCTCAAGCTGTCTCTCCAGTTCTTCTTCTTTTTCTCGTTTTTCTCTTAGCTCTCTTTCCTTCTGTTCCTTGGTTTGTTTTTTTCTGAGATTCTTTTCTTGTTTTTCTCTCATTCTCTTTTCTTTTTTGGCCCGTTCTCTCTCCTCCTTTTCTTTACGTTGTCTCTCTAATTCTTCCTGTTTTCGTCTTCTCTCTTCCTCCTCCTCCCTACGCTTTCTTTCTTCTCTCTCTTTCCTTTCTCTTTCTTCTCTCTCTTTCCTTTCTCTTTCCTCTCTTTCTCGTCTTTCTCTAGTCTCACGTTCTTGTCTTTCCCTTTCTTCTCTCTCCTCTCTTGCTTTTCTATTCTCCTCCTCTTCCTTCTCCCTCTTCACCTTCTCTTCCATCTCCCTTGGTGCCCTCTGCAAGGCCACGTCAATACCCTGTCGTTTTAGTCGCACATACTCAGCTGCAGTCATCCGGGACATCGCTAGAGGCTGTGAGGACGAACACTGTTTACTAACCACACACAGACAAGGAACTAACGATGAGGTGTGCAAATGTGAGGTGAGATTACGTTACCCTTTCACAGTTTGGTTATAGATACTAGATAAAATTGATGTTTTATTGTAAGCACTAGAGTGAGAGATCTATAATATGTACAAATAAAAGAGTTACTAAAAAAGGGACTAATGATGATATGTGTATATGTGAAATTACGTTAGTTTTTGCGAGTTTAATTATAAGGTAACAGATAAAAGTAGATGTTGTATTGAAAGCGTTAGTGAGAGATCTAAACAATAAAAAAAATAAAAATGCCAGTAAATATATAACAAAATATATATGATGAACAAAGATTTCTACCATTTGTTTTTACACTTCATCTACCTGCTGTTTGTATATTCCAGTTTACCGCAGCCAATTTTTCTGATCCTTGTTTGCCGTCTGCCTTCACCATACTGTTTACATAACACAAGTCTGACTCACCCCGACCTTGCTTATAGAACACATGACTGACTGACTGACTTATATAAAACACATGATTGACTTTCTTATATAAGTCACGTGTATGAGGCAGATTAGTTAGCGTGACCTTCGAAAATTGAACTCAAAATAATTCCACGATAATTCTGATACTAAATGACCTTCGAAAATTGAACACAAAAAATTCTGAGCAAATTCTAATCCTACATAACCTTCGGAGATTGAACACAAATAAATTCCATACTAATTCTGATTCGTGTAATTTTGAACGATAAATTCTTTTCACAAATTTCAATGGTATCACACGCAAGTTCATTACTCAGCCAATCACCACACTTAATAATACCACAAGTCACGTAGAGGTATGGGCGGGTCAATGACTGTATGAATGTATGTATGTATTTATGTACTACTGACGTGTTCTTTAATTACAGGTAAATTCAATACAAATATAACTCTTTCATGTAATTGTCATGCCCAGGAATATCGTGTTTGGTATTAATAAAAAATATACTTCAAGGTAGGATGAAACAATTTATGACTATTTTTTTTCTTCTTTGCCGTCTGTCATGCTAAAAAAAATAAATAAATACGGTGATGATATGTATTAGCAACGGTGACTGTGAATATATAGAGCGACGGTGAGGTGAAATATACTGTGTTTGGTATGTGAGTTACACCTTTGACTTGCATGGAACGAGAGAACAACAAAAATAAAAATGACAATCAATAAAGTATAAAACAAAACAAAATAAATCATACGATATATAAAGTACAATTGAATACTTGAAGAAATATCAAACCTAACACTGTCTTCCTTCCACAGGTCAATAAGCACCTGAGTATTCAATCTTGGTATTCCCTTAATCACTCTGTCCACCTGGAGGAGACAAGACAGGTGAGGGTGCCAGGTGAGGTCTGTAGGTAAACTGGCAGGTAAGTCGATGGCACCTGTGTATGTGTGTGTGTGTGTGTGTGTGACGCTAATGAGTGTCACTTCCACCCCCATAGAGACCAGGTGTAAAGTGTGTGTATGTGTGTGTGTGTGTGTGTGTGTGTGTGTGTGTGTGTGTGCGTGCATGAGAAAGAGAGAGAGAGAGAGAGAGAGAGAGAGAGAGAGAGAGAGAGAGAGAGAGAGAGAGAGAGAGAGAGAGAGAGAGAGAGAGAGAGAGAGAGAGAGAGAGAGAGAGAGAGAGAGAGAGAGAGAGTACAAAAAAATTTGTTACTAAGGCTGCGTGTCACTACCACAACACACACACACACACACACACACACACACACACACACACACACACACACACACACACACATTCACACACACACACACACACACACACACACACACACACACACACACACACACACATAAGATACTTAAAGATTCATTGTACAAGGTCAGTTTCCTTGAACATATAATCATCTTATCAAAATCAATGAATGCATGTATGTATGTATGCATGTATGTATGTATGTATGCATGTATACCTATAAATACCTATACCTACATTCCAATTACATTCCATTACACCTCAAAAGAACAGGTGTATCTTATTCTTTCTTTACTACTCTATACCTTTTTACGTAAACCTCATACCTCTCGAGTTATTTTCAAAAACATGATTTCTGCCAAAAATTATTAAGGGGGTAGGCTAGGAAATACGTGAACATTTTGATATCTCCGAATCTCATGAAAATTGATACATAAGTGTTATCGGACGTAGTAAACAAGAATATGGACTCAGTTTTATGATTGCGTTAATATCAAACCATATCTCACCCTTGCTTGTCTAAAATAATAGTGGAAATTAAAATGCTTCTATCTGAGGGAGTAAAGATGAAGGAGTCAGGATGTAAAGACACAACATCTACACTCAACAGTTTATTGCTTGCATCATTGACATACATGGTTTTATACGTCTATTTAACACTTGTTTCCTTATAGTGAGGAGAATCAAGGCACGTAAAATAAACAGGAAATACAGTCAAATAAAAACGAGAGAAAGATTTGAACATTTGAAAGCTGTTTTTATTTATTTTTTTAGAAGTGAAGATATATTTAAAATTTCCATCACTATAAAACTTTTTTCCACACAAACAAAAGCATAATTGGAACTATAATAATACAAAAAAACAGATATATAGAAAATGATGATTTGTTAGTTATTGCTTATTTGATATTTCTGTATTGGTAAACTCTGGAACTCTTGACCTTAATCTGTATTTCGACCTTACTACGATTTGAATTTATTAAGAGAGGATTATCAACACACCTGGAACCCTAATTTGACATTCCTTTATTATATCACTTTTTTTTTCTATAGAGAATACAAGTGGACCTTTTTTATACATATTTTATTGCTCTTGACTGGTTTTTCATTTGTATATAAGAAAAAAAATGATAATAATGTAAGTGGTTTAGTCGTCTTCATCGTCATCACTAACTAGAATATCAACAGACTTTCCCATGTCGTCTTTTTTACCATTTTGAAGCCAACCTAAAAAGTTCTCAAGTCGTTCGTCTTTTCGGTTGTCACGATCACGAAGATTTTTTTTGAGTTTTTCTTTCTTCTCTTTTATCATCTCCTTTGTTTCCTTTGATTTCTTCTTTAATTCTTCTCTCTCCTTCCTTTCCTTTTCCTCCAGTTGTCTCTCTAGTTCCTCTTCTTTCTCTCGTTTTTCTCTGATTTCTCTTTTTCTCTGTTCTCTGGTTTGCTTTTTTTTGAGATTCTTTTCTTGTTTTTCTTTCATTTTCTTCTCTTTTTTGGCGCGTTCTCGCTCTTCTTTTTCTTTGCGTTTTCTCTCTTCTTCTTCTTGTTTTCTTCTTCTCTTTTCTTCTTCCTCTTTTCGTTTTCTTTCTTCTTCCTCTTGTTTTCGTCTTCTTTCTTCTTCCTCTTCCTCTTGTTTTCGTCTTTTTTCTTTTTCCTCTTCCTCTTTTTTTCGTCTTTTTTCTTCTTCTTCTTCCTCTTTTTTTCGTCTTCTTTCTTCTTCTTCTTCCTTGCGTTTCTTTTCTTCTCTCTCTCTTCGTTCTCTTTCTTCTCTTTCTTTCTTTTCTTTAGCTTCACGTTCTTGTCTTTCCTTTTCTTCTCTCGCTTCTCTTTCTTTTCTCTCTTTTTCCTCTTTGCGTTTTATTTCCTCTCTCTCCTTTCTTTCTTTTTCCTCTCTATCTCTCTTTTCCTTCGCTTCCCGTTCTTGTCTCTCTCTTTCTTCCTTTGCTTCTCTTGCCTTCCTCTCCTCCTCTTCTTTCCTCTCCCTCTCCTCTCGTTCTTGTCTCTCTCGTTTCTCCCGTTCCTTCTTCTCCCTTTCCTTTCTCTCCTTCTCCTCTCTCTCCTTCCTTTCCTTCTCCTCACGTTCTTTCCTTTCTTTCTCCTCTTCTAAACGTTTCAATCTTTCCTTCTCTTCTCTATCTCTCTTCTCCTTTGCTTCTTGTTCCTGTCTCAGTCGTTCTTCCTTTGCCTTCCTCTCTGCTTCTGCTTTCTCCTGCTCCTCCTTCTTCTTCCTCATCTCTTGCTCGGCTCTCCTAGGTGCTCTCTCCATAGGAACTGATTGCCCCTTACGCTTGAGTCGTATGTACTCAGCGGCAGTCACCCTCGACGTCATTGCAGGCTGTGAGGATAAATTTCTCTTACTCATAACGCAACGCAAGTCAAGGAAGGTAAGTTATAAGGGCGACAGCAATAGCAAGTGTAATAGCTTATATAAAAAAAAGGAAACATCGGTAATGATGATATTTGTAGGGAAACTAAAGGGATATTGAGGGTAAAACGAAGGTGTGGTTATAAAAGATGAATGGATTTTGGTTTTTATAATAAGTTAAACAGGTTAGATATTTATGTTCATGGTTTATATAGATTGAAGAAAAGATATTGGGTATAACAACATGTACTCTCTCTCTCTCTCTCTCTATCTATGTTATTTCTCTCTTAACCTTTTTTTCGTTGTCCACCCGGGGAGAAGAGGCAGGTGAGGGAGGCCAGGTGAGAGCTACAGGTAGACTGGGCAGGTAAGTCAATCAAGGTGTAGTCAATACTTGCCTCCTACCTGACGTCACGCACGCACACACACACACACACACACACACACACACACACACACACACACACACACACATACACATACATACCATGGAGACGATATGTAAATAGCGTGTGTGTGTAAAAAGAGAGAGAGAGAGAGAGAGAGAGAGAGAGAGAGAGAGAGAGAGAGAGAGAGAGAGAGAGAGAGAGAGAGAGAGAGAGAGAGAGAGAGAGAGAGAGAGAGAGAGAGAGAGAGAGAGAAAGAATGAAGTATATTGCGTGTGTGTGTGTGTGTGTACAGAATGAATCAGTTTGTTTCTAAGGGTCCGTCGTCATCACAACGCACACACACACACACACACACACACACACACACACACACACACACACACACACACACACACACACACACACACATTAGGTCGTACTCCAACCTATTGTATGAGGTCAGTTTCAGTTTGGGTACGATGTGTATGTATGTATGTATGTATGTATGTATGTTTCAATGTTAGGATATACAGTACGAATACTTTTACACATTGACACTTTCAAGCTTATTAATATATTCAAGTTTACCTGTATGTTCTGTACACTTAATAACCAATATAATTAACTTATCACCTGACTATAAATATTACCTGTAACACTTTAATTAAACACTTCAAAAGGTGTACCTGTATTTAACTCTACCTTAATAGCAAATCAAGTACAAGGTTAACACTTAAACCTGTATACCTGTAAGTGTGACTGTGTATTTAAGTGTCCCTGGTTTGAAGGAGTTAAATTAGGTCACCTCTGTGTGCTTGTATAAAAAACTCGTGTCATTGTACTTCTACTACACGTGTTGGGAGAGAGAGAGAGAGAGAGAGAGAGAGAGAGAGAGAACAAAAAGTGAGGAATGTAGTAAGGTTGAAATTTAGTGCCAAGTGTGTCAAGCATGTAGACCAAGGTTGTAATTTGTAACTGAGACAGGAAAATATATACAAAAACTGTGAATGAAGTAAACGATGAAGCGAAGACGAAAATGAAAGTAAAAAAGTTTTCATCTCATTTAATAAATACAACGCAGTGGGTTTAGATGATAATGAATGCGTTTGTAGATGAAATAAAAAAAAATAATAAATAAATAATGTACTACAGTGAAAAATTGTTGTACTTCATTAAGAACCATAATGGACGAAATGCACCTTAGACAATGAATAATGCATGACACACAACCACGAATCGATGCAAGGCGTGTGTGTGTCTGAGATGAAACTTGTGCTCACGTGAGAAGAGAGAGAGAGAGAGAGAGAGAGAGAGAGAGAGAGAGAGAGAGAGAGAGAGAGAGAGAGAGAGAGAGAGAGAGAGAGAGAGAGAGAGAGAGAGAGAGAGAGAGGAGAGAGAGAGAGAGAGAGAGAGAGAGAGAGAGAGAGAGAGAGAGAGAGAGAGAGAGAGAGAGAGAAAAAGATAAATATATTTAAAAAAAAACCGAATTCTCTCCCGCCCCTTCTTGGTTTTGTTTGCACCTCGTCTCTAAGGAATCAATGGCGTGCGTGGCTGGAGTCATGGAATTAACCTACCTTCAATATCCCTTTACCTGTCAGTCTACCTTCACCTCCCACCTGGCTATCTTACCTGCCTCCTTCCTTCCCTCCTCACCTGCGTCTTAAACAGGTGAGGGAGTTCAGTGGATTACATTACATAAATTCTAAACGTATATTATGAAGATGAAGAATGTGAAGTGAATGTGAGGTTAAAAAGTGAGTAGCAGATGAAAGAAAGTGTATTAAATATGTACTACGTATATACTACATTATGTATGAGTATATTTATAAAAAAAGTCTGGAATATGTTATAGTAAGTATTGAATTATATGCTACACAGCCATGTCGGGGACTAATAAGGGCGTGGAGTGGCATTAGACACTATATATAAGGTATTCTTGTGTGTTATTTGAGGGTTGAAGTGAAGAGGAACACAAGGAGGTAAGATATATAGTGTTATAGTTATAGAGAGAGAAAGATAAAAAAAAATAAAATAAAATAAAATAAAATAAATAAACCTCATTCCAATTTACTTCATATAAAAAACAATCTAAAAAAAAATAAATAAAAAAATAAATGATAATAAAATAAACATGAATTTCACCTCGACTCCTTTTTGAAAATCCTCATCCTATTGCTCTATCTATTCCATTTCTAACACTATGATAAACGAACACTAACTTATACCTAACTCCATAACTTTTTCTCCTCCTTTTCTTGCAGCACACAGCTCTTCCCTTGCAGCAATGACAACGCGGGAACATCACAAGCGTCTTACAGCAGCGGAATACATACGCCTAAAGAGACAAGGAATAATAGTAGACGAAAGTAGAGCTCCTTTAGATCCCAAAAAAGAGGAAGAGAAAAGGAAACAGAAGGAGGAAGAGGAAAGCAGAAAGAAGGAAGAGGAGGAGAGGAGAAAAGAAGAGGAGAGAAGAAGAAAGGAAGAGGAGGAGAGGAGAAAGGAAGAAGAGGAGAGAAGAAGAAAGGAAGAGGAGGAGAGGAGAAAGGAAGAGGAGGAGAGGAGGAAGGAAGAAGAGAGAAGAAGGAAAGAAGAGGAGGATAGAAGAAAAGAAGAGGAGAGAAAGAGGAAGGAAGAGGAGGATAGAAGAAAGGAAGAGGAACGGAAGAAGAAGGAAGAGGAGGATAGAAGAAAGGAAGAGGAGAGGAAGAAGAGGGAAGAGGAGGAGAGGATAAAAGAAGAAGAGCGGAGGAGGAAAGCAGAAGAGGAGAGACAGAGACAAGAACAAGAAGCAAAGGAGAAGAGAGATAGGGAGGAGAAGGAGAGACTAAAACGATTGGAGGAAGAGAGAAAGAGAAAGGAACAAGAAGAAAGAGAGAGGAAGGAGATAGAAGAGAGAGAAAGAAAGGAAAGGGAAGAGAAGGAACGAAAAGAAAGAGAGAGAAGAGAACGCGAGGAAAAAGTGAGGAAAGAAGAGGAGGAGAGAAAGGCAAAGAGAGCAAGAGAAGAGAGAGAGAGATTAGACCTTGAAGCCAAAGAAAGAAGAGACATAGAAGAGAGAGAACGAAGAGAAAGAGAACAAAAGAAACACAGAGAAGAACAAGAGAGAAAACGAAAAGAAGAGAAAGAAAGAGAGAGACAACGCAAAAAGAAAGAAGGAGAAGAACGAGGCAGGAGGGAGAAAAAACTGAGAGAAAAACAAGCAAAGAAACTCAAAAAGAAACAAACCAAAGAAGAGAGAGAGAGACAACTAAGAAGAGAACGAGAGAACGAAGAGGAACTAGAAAGACAGCGAGAGAAGGAAGAAAGGAAGGAGAGAGAAGAATTAAGAAGAAAATCAGAGGAGACAAAGAACAAGATGAAGAAGAAGAAAGAGAGACTCAAGGACGACCTACGTGACCCTCAACAAAGGAAGGATGAACGACTGAAGAACTTCCAAGATTGGCTTCAGAATGGCAAGAAGGATGACATGTGGAAGGCTGTTGACCTGCTGATAAGTGACAGTGATGACGATTGATTAAAAGAATGATTTGCACACGTGTTTGCATAACCATTGAGGAACACATAGGAACACATAGGAAGAACAAACAACAACAGGCCTGCTGGCCCTTACGAGGCTGTTTGTGAGACTACACTATCTACTCTAGAGTGAAGGATACAGGATAGTAAGGGTGAAGGCTTCTCTCCTCAGCCATGGCTGGCAGGGAAAGGAAGGCCAACCAAGACCAGACTGTCACTACCACTACTGCTACCACTACTTCCTGGCAAGCGATGTCAGGCCACTAGCGACGTCTTTTGAATCGACATTTCGTAAGTTAGGTAGTACATCAGGATGAACTTACTCAAAGTTTGCTACGTTAACGGATAGTATTTTAGTTGTGGATTTGCTTCTAAATATTTGTCAAGTCTATTTTTGAACGTAGTAATTGTTTTACTGTCGACGACATTGGCGGGCAGGGAGTTCCAAACGTTAACGATCCGATTGAAAAAGAAGTGCTTGGCTTCGTTTGATGTGAATCTTTTACCAGTAATCTTAAAAGAATGACGTCTTCTTGTTATATTTGATCGATCAAAAGTAATGTAATCTTCTGCATTGATATTATCGAATCCTTTGATTATCTTGAACATTTCAATTAAATCCCCTCGCATCCTTCGTTTTTCTAGGCTGAATAAGTTTAGTTCTTTAAGTCTTTCTTCATAAGGTTTATTTTTCAGCCTTGGAATCATTTTTGTTATTCTTCGCTGGACTCTTTCCAGTTTGTCAATGTCCTTTCTGTAATATGGGGACCAAAACTGTACGCAATACTCAAGATGGGGTCGTACTAGTGAATTATGCAGTTTTAATATGACTTTTTCTGATTTATTTTCGAAAGTACGCCCAATAAAGCCGACCAATCTGTTAGCAGTTTTAACTACCTCTGAACAATGTTGACTGGGCTTTAAATCGTTTGATATTGTGATTCCCAGATCTTTTTCTTTGTTTACTGTAGAAAGTGATTTACCATTCATTGAGTACTGAACGTGATCATTATTTCTTCCGATGTGTAGTACCTTGCATTTTTCAACGTTAAATTTCATTTGCCATTTATTGGCCCAAGACGTTAGTCGATCTAGGTCTGATTGTAAGATTTCTTTGTCAATTGTCGTAGTTACTTTGCTGAGAATTTAGCCATTGGCACCGGTGACAGAGTCAGTAGTGAAGATTTTGATCGGCCGGTCATGACCAAGCGAGCGGTGGGAATTGAATTGTTTTCTGCCTCTATATACCTAATTCTAGTGAGCCTTATCTTGATGCAGCAGCATTTAAGAAGGTCAAAGAAAGGCTATGTACACTACAGGAGTAATCAAACAGACTCTGCCATCCTGAAATAGTGTATAAAAACTTGTTTTCATCATATGTTCTACTTAAACTAGTTGTAACTCCTTTCGTTTTACTCGTATTGAATTTTCAACCAATGCTTCAAAATCTGCACCTTTTTCTGATCCTTATGGTATGTAACAAGTACTGATAAACACAATATTAAGAAAATATATATTACGTCCTCACGTAAATTACGTAGATTATAAATAATGAAAAAAGAAACTAGACGCAGGATTGGAATGGGATAGGGTTTAAAAAGAGAAGAAAAATATTTATAATTTCACAATATAACTCTTTGTTATATTTGATCGGTATCTATCTCATGAAAAATAGTTATCTACTAAAATAATGATATCATTAAACAAACAATATTAGCTTCTAAGCTAAGATACCAATTGAACAAAGTGCTTTGTTTATTAGTTGGTAATTTCATAACGAATATCTGATATCTTTTCCATCAACATTGGTAAAGTATTAGATCCACCATACTGATTTTATCATTGGTTGTAACCCAAATAAATTCATTTATAGAAATAAAAGTTTCTGGTGAAATTAACTGAAACTATGCTGAAAGTCTTACATTATTCCCATGTACAACATAGTTTAAAAAGAACAAAATCGAAGAGGAAATTTTGCAAAAAATTTCCCGGAGTAGCAAAAATGACAAAAAATCCACCATATGTTGAGATCAATTCTACACATCCACGAGGGTCTGTAAGATGGTTAAACGTGTCGTAAGGCTTAGTTATGAACTGCTTTGAGCTGTAACAGTCATTACAAGAATATTCGTGGACGTTAAGACTATATGTGTTCCTTACGGGGTAACGTGTCGTGTGTAGGAGTATACGCGGGTTACGGATAGCTATCATATCCTCTTGATGGAGCTTGACACTGCAATAAAAGTACTGCATTACATTTTTTAAATGAAAATAAATAACTTCCATGGCCATTGGTGGCACCGGTGACAGAGTCAGTAGTGAAGATTTTGATCGGCCGGTCATGACCGAACGAGCGGTGGGAATTGAATTGTTTTCAGCCTCTATATACCTAATTCTAGTGAGCCTTATCTTGTCGTAAGGCTTAGTTATGAACTGCTTTGAGCTGTAACAGTCATTACAAGAATATTCGTGGACGTTAAGACTATATGTGTTCTTTACGGTGTAACGTGTCGTGTGTAGGAGTATACGCGGGTTACGGATAGCTATCATATCCTCTTGATGGAGCTTGACACTGCAATAAAAGTACTGCATTACATTTTTGAATGAAAATAAATAACTTCCATGGCCATTGGTGGCACCGGTGACAGAGTCAGTAGTGAAGATTTTGATCGGCCAGTCATGACCGAACGAGCGGTGGGAATTGAATTGTTTTCTGCCTCTATATACCTAATTATAGTGAGCCTTATCTTGATGCAGCAGCATTTAAGAAGGTCAGAGGAAGGCTATGTACACTACAGGAGTAATCAAACAGACTCTGCCATCCTGAAATAGTGTATAAAAACTTGTTTTCATCATATGTTCTACTTAAACTGGCTGTAACTCCTTTCGTTTTACTCGTATTGAATTTTCAACCAATGCTTCAAAATCTGCACCTTTTTCCGATCATTATGGTATGTAACAAGTACTGATAAACACAATATTAAGAAAATATATATTACGTCCTCACGTAAGTTACGTAGATTATAAATAATGAAAAAAGAAACTGGACGCAGGATTGGAATGGGATAGGGTTTAAAAAGAAGCGAAAAATATTTATGATTTCACAACATAACTCTTTGTTATATTTGATCGGTATCTATCTCATGAAAAATAGTTATTTACTAAAATAATGATATCATTAAACAAACAATATTAGCTTCTAAGCTAAGATACCAATTGAACAAAGTGCTGTGTTTATTAGTTGGTAATTTCATAACGAATATCTGATATCTTTTCCATCAACATTGGTAAAGTATTAGATCCACCATACTGATTTTATCATTGGTTGTAACCCAAATAAATTCATTTATAGCAATAAAAGTTGCTGGTGAAATTAACTGAAACTAAGCTGAAAGTCTTACATTCTTCCCATGTACAACATAGTTTAAAAAGAACAAAATCGAAGAGGAAATTTTGCAAAAAATTTCCCGGAGTAGCAAAAATGACAAAAAATCCACCATATGTTGAGGTCAATTCTACACATCCACGAGGGTCTGTAAGATGGTTAAACGTGTCGTAAGGCTTAGTTATGAACTGCTTTGAGCTGTAACAGTCATTACAAGAATATTCGTGGAGGAGGAGGAGGAGGAGGAGGAGGAGGAGGAGGAGGAGGAGGAGGAACACATAGGAACACATAGGAAGAACAAACAGCAACAGGCCTGCTGGCCCTTACGAGGCTGTTTGTGATAGAGACTACACTATCTACTCTAGAGTGAAGGATACAGAATAGTAAGGGTGAAGGTTTCACCCACATGAATTTC
>JAPQNM010000023.1:5405900-5410900 GCA_029783475.1 Metacarcinus magister
TTAGGAGGAAGAATCTCAGGGTTGTTTTAAAGCTAAACACTCAAGAGGATACAATACAAATGCAATAACAGCATACATATTTCTTTGTGCATCATATTTTGTTTTATCATAGTTTATTCATAGTTTTTCATACATACACATACATACATACATAGAGGTACTTGGCTGGAGTAATAATGATAACACTGTATGGTGTTACTATTAAAACACACTTCTAGGCAAAAACATCACACTTAAATAATTAATTCCTTGTTTTTTCAACACATAAAACAAACATCTACATAAACCTTTACTATTTGGCACGCCAGACACCATGCAATGCATATACTGATATTTTATTATCAAACCACGCACAGACGATGCTTTGCTTTCCCGCAGACCACAGTCCAGTGTTTGCATGAACGACATCACATTGTCTCAGTCAGTCACACTCGACCTTGAAAACCCGCTGAAGTTCATTTGGCCTGAGGAGAAAAAGAGATAGAGAAAAAAATGATGTGCATAGAAAACCTGGCGACATGTTTTATAAAGTGTTTCAGCTAATATTAATGAGAGAGATCCCTCCGTTTCCAATCCCATTGCCGTTGTGAAGGGGCTTAGGGATCGGGTCTGATGCTACGAAGCTTCGGACTTCAATCTCTGGTCCAACCAAATTTTGCTTGACTTTTTTTTCTTCTTCTAGCTTTACTTCCCCTTGTTTCATCTATATTTTCTTCTTAACCTCTCGCTATCCCCTTCTTTCCTAAAGTGTAAGATATGTGCTGAGAGGATGAAAGACTAACAACAAGTTCAGTCGTGAATGGCCTGACGGTGGCATGGGCACGGTATACCCTCTTTTTTCATTGCCTTTACTCTCCATGGGGGTTATGGGGAGCAAAACAGTTATATCCCCCACGTACATACACTCTGCTCACCGTGGACAATTATGATAATTTAAAACTAACAGCTGCACTTGGGAATGCACATGAAAGAATTTATCCCCCCGATTTCCCTGTCTTTGACAAGTACACACCTCTGACCACGGCTCTGACAACTTCTCTAACCACCCATCAGTCAACTCCCTTGTCTCTTTCAAACACCTACACCATCCCCTACTTTAACATTTGTATCTTCCTCCAGTATAACCACCTTACAACCATATATACCACCAAAAAGTAACACCACTCACCAACTCTATCCTGGCCTCTTTCTCTTCTATAACTCAAACTGTCCCCTCTTCCTCTCACGCTCGCCCATGCCCATCCACATTTTCACATAGACAAGATAATTTCCTTCCTACAACAAAAACACATCCTTCATTTGATCTAATCTTTTGACTAACTATAACCAATTGCTCTTTCCCTCCCTATAATTTGCCTTACCATCACCTCTGCTATACTGTGTACCTTTTAGATTAACTTAGGGCCATATGACCTCTGATGTCTGGCGCTTCCTCCTTTTTTCATTAACTAACTAGCTAATGAGAGAGAGAGAGAGAGAGAGAGAGAGAGAGAGAGAGAGAGAGAGAGAGAGAGAGAGAGAGAGAGAGAGAGAGAAAGAGAAAGAGAAAGAGAGAGAGAGAGAGATTAACGCTAATATTTCGTAGAAAACGAAGCTATTCATGCATTAGAAACTTAAACTTAAGTGGAGGGAGAATGTGCCACATGTGTGAGCTGTTTTAATCATAAGTATAACCATGTGCACTGTGGACACGGTCATACTGACTGGATCTTAATTTCTATAAAATTAAAATATGAACCAATGTAACTATCACATCGGGTGAAAAGAGCCACGATTTTTAATTTCATACAAGAGATTACTGTGATTAGTAATCAATAAACAACAGGTGGTTGAATAACCCTTCAATGGTAACACATTATTATAGCAACATCTGCTGAAAGAGAGAGAGAGAGAGAGAGAGAGAGAGAGAGAGAGAGAGAGAGAGAGAGAGAGAGAGAGAGAGAGAGAGAGAGAGAGAGAGAGAGAGACTCACTGCTTCGGCGCCTCCGTCACTCTCTCCTAGAGTTTGACCACAGTATCAGGCAGTATCTGGCCACGAGTCTCCGGCAGCAGAAGGGTTCCCGCCCCTGCCAGCAAGGCGCCCGACCCGAAGATAACGAAGGGAGCCCAAGGGTAGACAGAGCCCTGTGGTGGAGGAGGAGGAGGAGGAGGAGCAATAGACTCACCCAATGAAACCATCAGTCCACAACTACTAACATTAAAGAATAAACTGAGTAAAGTCTCAGGTAGAAAACAAATAAAAAAGGAGAGAGAGCCAAGTACTGCCCAGCCAAGTACTGCCCAGCCAAGTACTGCCCAGCCAAGTACTGCCCAGCCAAGTACTGCCCAGCCAAGTACTACCCAGCCAAGTACTGCCCAGCCAAGTACTGACACAGCCAAGTACTGACACAACCAAGTACTGCCCAGCCAAGTACTGTGCAGCCAAGTACTGCCCAGCCAAGTACTGCCCAGCCAAGTACTGCCCAGCCAAGTATTACCCAGCCAAGTACTGCCACAGCCAAGTACTGCCACAGCCAAGTACTGACAGCCAAGTACTGACACAGCCAAGTACTGCCACAGCCAAGTACTGACAGCCAAGTACTGACACAACCAAGTACTGCCCAGCCAAGTACTGACACAGCCAAGTACTGCCCAGCCAAGTACTGCCCAGCCAAGTACTGCCCAGCCAAGTACTGACACAGCCAAGTACTGACACGGCCAAGTACTGACACGGCCAAGTACTGACACGGCCAAGTACTGACACAGCCAAGTACTGACACAGCCAAGTACTGACACAGCCAAGTACTGACACGGCCAAGTACTGACACAGCCAAGTACTGACACAGCCAAGTACTGACACAGCCAAGTACTGATACAGCCAAGTACTGACACAGCCAAGTACTGATACGGCCAAGTACTGACACGGCCAAGTACTGACACAGCCAAGTACTGACACAGCCAAGTACTGACAGCCAAGTACTGACAGCCAAGTACTGACACAGCCAAGTACTGACACAGCCAAGTACTGATACAGATAAATACTGACACAGCCAAGTACTTACACAACTATATACTTACACAGCCAAGTACGTACACAGCCAAGTACTTACACAGCCATATACTTACACAGTCAAGTACTTATACAACCAACTACCACCTAGCTGTAGAGCCAGTATGACTTACAACGAGATCCGTGATAAAGGGGCACACCACAGATCCAAGTCGGGACATCATGGAGGCGGTGCAGACGCCTCGACTCCTCACCTCCGTTGGGAAGAGTTCGTTGGAGAAAAAGATGATGGTCTGGAAGCATCCAGTGATGGTCACCTTCCCAATCATGGCCAAGGCTACCACAGTGGTGGTGTATACTGAAGGAGTCACGGGAGGAGGAGAGTGAGAGTGAGCGTTATAAGGCAACAGCAGCTATTACTACTACTATTACTACTACTACCATTACTCCTACTGATAATACGCTAACCTGTAGGGATGAAACCTAGAGAGAGGAGGACGACAGTGGTAATGAGGAAGCCAACAGAGAGGATAGATTTTCTCCCAAAGCGCTCCAGCACGAAACCAACAAGAGAGTAAGCGGGGACCTCCATCAGGCCCATCAGAACTATGTACACGAAGGGGTCATCGCTTATGGATGCCCCGCTTAGAGACAGCCCGAAGAACACCATCCCCGCCATCAGGTAGTTGAAGTAGACGCAAAGAGTGATGGTTCGCAAGCGTGGCGTCCTGCAGGGTAAAGGAAAAGGTTGACGTTGTGTTGATGTGCGTGGACTAAGATTGCTGCAGTGAGGAAAAAGAATGGAAGAATGTTATCTTATCAGGAGGTGCAAACTGTGATGATTCTTTTATTTATTAAGAATGAAAAGCTGTTAATAGGATGCAGTGGAGTACATGTTTTCCATGTGTAAGAGGATGAGGAGGAGAAGGAGGGAGGGAGAGAAGGAGAGATAAATGGAAGGAAATCCCGTCCTAAGTCTCACCTGAAAAGCACCAGAGTCTCGCTTACAACAGACTTGAGAAGGATCCACATAGAGGAGTGCTGCAGCATGTCCTGGCCTTCAGCAGCCTGTATAGGAGATAATGGTTTATCGCTCTCTCTCTCTCTCTCTCTTTCTCTTTCTCTTTCTCTCTCTCTCTCTCTCTCTCTCTCTCTCTCTCTCTCTCTCTCTCTCTCTCTCTCTCTCTCTCTCTCTCTCTCTCTCTCTCTCTCTCGCTTTCTCTCTCATACCTGTTCTTGAACCATCGTCTTCATCTCTTCCTCAGGCGGGAGATCAACGCCGTGCCAGCGAGCCACCTTGCCGAGCACCTGCAAGGCTTCCTCCCGCCGGCCATTCACGATCAGCCACCGCGGAGACTCGTCAATCAGCCTGGGGAACCACCGATGAGTCACGAATACACACGACCAAGTGTTGAGGTAAGACTTGGGACTAAATTTACAGGTATTACAAGCTGAAGTGAAATAGCTTGCAAGGTACTCGAATATTGCAGTTTTGTTTAGTATACTTTGTAGCTGTTTTTACCACCAATTCTAGAACTACAGTTGTTCCTTCTACAAAACACAAACTCAAAACCTACTAAAAGAAGCAACTAATTATTACCTTGAATGAGCTTCACACACCACCAATCCATCTCCACCTGTTGACTCACCACAATGTAGGAAGGATAAGCAGTCCGGGCAGCGTGGCCACTGTTTGCAGGATTCTCCAGTCCCTTATGAAGTAACCATAACCACCGTAGAACATCGTGCCAACAGCCCAGATGTTCATCACAACAAAAGAAATCCATGTCCTAAATTTGGGCTCTAACACCTCGATCACTGACAGAGAGAGAGAGAGATAGAAAAAAAAAGTAATCTTAGATTACAAACATGCAAGGATAGATCGGTTTATCATCATTCCGTTATCTAATGATGTCATGGTAGTCTTGATGGTTTTACCTGACACAGAGTTTTAGACTCACTGTAGACATAGAGGGTGAAGTAGAGGGTGATGTGAAGGAAACCCAAGAGG
>JAPQNM010000023.1:5418400-5433400 GCA_029783475.1 Metacarcinus magister
TGTTTATTAGTTGGTAATTTCATAACGAATATCTGATATCTTTTCCATCAACATTGGTAAAGTATTAGATCCACCATACTGATTTTATCATTTGTTTTAACCCAAATAAATTCCTTGATAGCAATAAAAGTTGCTGGTGAAATGAACTGAAACTAAGCTGAATGTCTTACATTATTCCCATGTACAACATAGTTTAAAAAGAACAAAATCGAAGAGGAAAAAAAATCCAAAATTTCCCGAAGTAGCAAAAGTGACCAAAATCATCCCCTAGGTTGAGATCAATTCCACACATCCACGAGGGTCTGTAAGATGGTTAAACGTGTTGTAAGGCTTAGTTATGAACTGCTTTGAGCTGTAACAGTCATTACAAGAATATTCGTGGAAGTTAAGAGAATATGTGTTCCCTACGGGGTAACGGGTCCTGTGTAGGAGTATACGTGGGTTACTGATAGCTCTTGATGGAGTTTGACACTGCACTAAAAGTACTGCATTACATTTTTTTAATGAAAATAAATCACTTCCATAGCCATTGGTACCGGTGACAGTCAGTAGTGAAGATTTTCATCGGCCGGTCATGACGACCGAACGAGCGGTGGGAGTCGAGTTGTTTTCTGCCTCTATATAGATACCTAATTCTAGTGGTGAGCCTTATCTTGATGCAGCAGCATTTCAGAAGGTCAGAGGAAGGCTATGTATACTACAGGAGTATTCAAACAGACTCTGCCATCCTGAAATAGTGTATAAAAACTGGTTTTCATCACATTTTCTACTGAAACTAGCTGTAACTCCTTTCGTTTTACTCGTATTGAGTTTTCAATCATGGATTCAGAATCTACAGAGTTTTCCGATCCTTATGGTATGTAACAAGTACCGATAAACACAGTATTAATAAAATATATATTACGTCCTCACGTAAATTACGTACATTCTATATAACGAAAAAAGAAACTAGACGCAGGATTGGAATGGGATAGGGTTTAAAAGAAAGCGAAAAATATTTATGATTTCACAACATAACTCTTTGCTATATTTGATCGGCATCCATCTCATGAAAAATAGTTATTTACTAAAATTTTGATGTCATGAAACAAACAATAATAGCTTCTAAGCTAAGATACCAATTGAACCAAGTGCTGTGTTTATTAGTTGGTAATTTCATAACGAATATCTGATATCTTTTCCATCAACATTGGTAAAGTATTAGATCCACCATACTGATTTTATCATTTGTTTTAACCCAAATAAATTCCTTGATAGCAATAAAAGTTGCTGGTGAAATGAACTGAAACTAAGCTGAATGTCTTACATTATTCCCATGTACAACATAGTTTAAAAAGAACAAAATCGAAGAGGAAAAAAAATCCAAAATTTCCCGAAGTAGCAAAAGTGACCAAAATCATCCCCTAGGTTGAGATCAATTCCACACATCCACGAGGGTCTGTAAGATGGTTAAACGTGTTGTAAGGCTTAGTTATGAACTGCTTTGAGCTGTAACAGTCATTACAAGAATATTCGTGGAAGTTAAGAGAATATGTGTTCCCTACGGGGTAACGGGTCCTGTGTAGGAGTATACGTGGGTTACTGATAGCTCTTGATGGAGTTTGACACTGCAATAAAAGTACTGCATTACATTTTTTTAATGAAAATAAATCACTTCCATAGCCATTGGTACCGGTGACAGTCAGTAGTGAAGATTTTCATCGGCCGGTCATGACGACCGAACGAGCGGTGGGAGTCGAGTTGTTTTCTGCCTCTATATAGATACCTAATTCTAGTGGTGAGCCTTATCTTGATGCAGCAGCATTTCAGAAGGTCAGAGGAAGGCTATGTATACTACAGGAGTATTCAAACAGACTCTGCCATCCTGAAATAGTGTATAAAAACTGGTTTTCATCACATTTTCTACTGAAACTAGCTGTAACTCCTTTCGTTTTACTCGTATTGAGTTTTCAATCATGGATTCAGAATCTACAGAGTTTTCCGATCCTTATGGTATGTAACAAGTACCGATAAACACAGTATTAATAAAATATATATTACGTCCTCACGTAAATTACGTACATTCTATATAACGAAAAAAGAAACTAGACGCAGGATTGGAATGGGATAGGGTTTAAAAGAAAGCGAAAAATATTTATGATTTCACAACATAACTCTTTGCTATATTTGATCGGCATCCATCTCATGAAAAATAGTTATTTACTAAAATTTTGATGTCATGAAACAAACAATAATAGCTTCTAAGCTAAGATACCAATTGAACCAAGTGCTGTGTTTATTAGTTGGTAATTTCATAACGAATATCTGATATCTTTTCCATCAACATTGGTAAAGTATTAGATCCACCATACTGATTTTATCATTTGTTTTAACCCAAATAAATTCCTTGATAGCAATAAAAGTTGCTGGTGAAATGAACTGAAACTAAGCTGAATGTCTTACATTATTCCCATGTACAACATAGTTTAAAAAGAACAAAATCGAAGAGGAAAAAAAATCCAAAATTTCCCGAAGTAGCAAAAGTGACCAAAATCATCCCCTAGGTTGAGATCAATTCCACACATCCACGAGGGTCTGTAAGATGGTTAAACGTGTTGTAAGGCTTAGTTATGAACTGCTTTGAGCTGTAACAGTCATTACAAGAATATTCGTGGAAGTTAAGAGAATATGTGTTCCCTACGGGGTAACGGGTCCTGTGTAGGAGTATACGTGGGTTACTGATAGCTCTTGATGGAGTTTGACACTGCAATAAAAGTACTGCATTACATTTTTTTAATGAAAATAAATCACTTCCATAGCCATTGGTACCGGTGACAGTCAGTAGTGAAGATTTTCATCGGCCGGTCATGACGACCGAACGAGCGGTGGGAGTTGAGTTGTTTTCTGCCTCTATATAGATACCTAATTCTAGTGGTGAGCCTTATCTTGATGCAGCAGCATTTCAGAAGGTCAGAGGAAGGCTATGTATACTACAGGAGTATTCAAACAGACTCTGCCATCCTGAAATAGTGTATAAAAACTGGTTTTCATCACATTTTCTACTGAAACTAGCTGTAACTCCTTTCGTTTTACTCGTATTGAGTTTTCAATCATGGATTCAGAATCTCTCAAGAGGATACAATACAAATGCAATAACAGCATACATATTTCTTTGTGCATCATATTTTGTTTTATCATAGCTCATTCATAGTTTTTCATACATACACATACATACATGCATACGTACATACAGGTACTTGGCTGGAGTAATAATGATAACACTGTATGGTGTTACTATTAAAACACACTTCTAGGCAAAAACATCACACTTAAATAATTAATTCCTTGTTTTTTCAACACATAAAACAATCATCTACATAAACCTTTACTATTTGGCACGCCAGACACCATGCAATGCATATACTGATATTTTATTATCAAACCACGCATAGACGATGCCTTGCTTTCCCGCAGACCACAGTCCAGTGTTTGCATGAACGACATCACATTGTCTCAGTCAGTCACACTCGACCTTGAAAACCCGCTGAAGTTCATTTGGCCTGAGGAGGAAAAGAGATAGAGAAAAAAATGATGTGCATAGAAAACCTGGCGACATGTTTTATAAAGTGTTTCAGCTAATATTAATGAGAGAGATCCCTCCGTTTCCAATCCCATTGCCGTTGTGAAGGGGCTTAGGGATCGGGTCTGATGCTACGAAGCTTCGGACTTCAATCTCTGGTCCAACCAAATTTTGCTTGACTTTTTTTCTTCTTCTAGCTTTACTTCCCCTTGTTTCATCTATATTTTCTTCTTAACCTCTCGCTATCCCCCTCTTTCCTAAAGTGTAAGATATGTGGGCTGAGAGGATGAAAGACTAACAACAAGTTCAGTCGTGAATGGCCTGGTATACCTCTTTTTTCATTGCCTTTACTCTCCATGGGGCGTTAGGGGAGGAAAACAGTTATATCCCCCACGTACATACACTCTGCTCACCGTGGACAATTATGATAATTTAAAACTAACAGCTGCACTTGGGAATGCACATGAAAGAATTTATCCCCACGATTTCCCTGTCTTTGACAAGTACACACCTCTGACCACGGCTCTGACAACTTCTCTAACCACCCATCAGTCAACTCCCTTGTCTCTTTCAAACACCTACACCATCCCCTACTTTAACATTTGTATCTTCCTCCAGTATAACCACCTTACAACCATATATACCACCAAAAAGTAACACCACTCAACAACTCTATCCTGGCCTCTTTCTCTTCTATAACTCAAACTGTCCCCTCTTCCTCTCACGCTCGCCCACGCCCATCCACATTTTCACATAGACAAGATAATTTCCTTCGTACAACAAAAACACATCCTTCATTTGATCTAATGTTTTGACTATAACCAATTGCTTTTTCCCTCCCTATAATTTGCCTTACCATCACCTCTGCTATAATGTCTACCTTTTAGATTAATTTTGTCCCATATGTGAGAGAGAGAGAGAGAGAGAGAGAGAGAGAGAGAGAGAGAGAGAGAGAGAGAGAGAGAGAGAGAGAGAGAGAGAGAGAGAGAGAGAGAGAGAGAGAGATTAACGTAATATTTCGTAGAAAACGATGCTATTCATGCATTAGAAACTTAAACTTAAGTGGAGGGAGAATGTGCCACATGTGTGAGCTGTTTTAATCATAAGTATAACCGTGTGCACTGTGGACACGGTCATACTGACTGGATCTTAATTTCTATAAAATTAAAATATGAACCAATGTAACTATCACATCGGGTGAAAAGAGCCACGATTTTTAATTTCATACAAGAGATTACTGTGATTAGTAATCAATAAACAACAGGTTGTTGAATAACCCTTCAATGGTAACACATTATTATAGCAACATCTGCTGAAAGAGAGAGAGAGAGAGAGAGAGAGAGAGAGAGAGAGAGAGAGAGAGAGAGAGAGAGAGAGAGAGTGAGAGAGAGAGAGAGAGAGAGAGAGAGAGTGAGAGAGTGAGAGAGAGAGAGAGAGAGAGAGAGACTCACTGCTTCGGCGCCTCCGTCACTCTCTCCTAGAGTTGGGCCACAGTATCAAGCAGTATCTGGCCACGAGTCTCCGGCAGCAGAAGGGTTCCCGCCCCTGCCAGCAAGGCGCCCGACCCGAAGATAACGAAGGGAGCCCAAGGGTAGACAGAGCTCTGTGGTGGAGGAGGAGGAGGAGGAGGAGCAATAGACTCACCCAATGAAACCATCAGTCTATAACTACTAACATTAAAGAATAAACTGAGTAAAGTCTCAAGTAGAAAACAAATAAAAAAGGAGAGAGAGCCAAGTACTGCCCAGCCAAGTACTGCCCAGCCAAGTACTGCCCAGCCAAGTACTGCCCAGCCAAGTACTGCCCAGCCAAGTACTGCCCAGCCAAGTACTGCCCAGCCAAGTACTGCCCAGCCAAGTACTGCCCAGTCAAGTACTGCCCAGCCAAGTACTGACACAGCCAAGTACTGACACAACCAAGTACTGCCCAGCCAAGTACTGCCCAGCCAAGTACTGCCCAGCCAAGTACTGCCCAGCCAAGTACTGCCCAGCCAAGTACTGCCCAGCCAAGTACTGCCCAGCCAAGTACTGCCCAGCCAAGTACTGCCCAGCCAAGTACTGCCACAGCCAAGTACTGCCCAGCCAAGTACTGCCCAGCCAAGTACTGCCACAGCACACCAAGTACTGCCCAGCCAAGTACTGCCCAGCCAAGTACTGACACAACCAAGTACTGCCCATCCAAGTACTGACACAACCAAGTACTGCCCAGCCAAGTACTGACACAGCCAAGTACTGCCCAGCCAAGTACTGCCCAGCCAAGTACTGCCCAGCCAAGTACTGCCCAGCCAAGTACTGCCACAGCCAAGTACTGCCCAGCCAAGTACTGCCCAGCCAAGTACTACCCATCCAAGTACTGACACAACCAAGTACTGCCCAGCCAAGTACTGCCCAGCCAAGTACTGACACGGCCAAGTACTGACACAGCCAAGTACTGACACAGCCAAGTACTGACACAGCCAAGTACTGACACGGCCAAGTACTGACACAGCCAAGTACTGACACAGCCAAGTACTGACACAACTAAGTACTGCCCAGCCAAGTACTGACACAGCCAAGTACTGACACAACCAAGTACTGCCCAGCCAAGTACTGACACAGCCAAGTACTTACACAGCCAAGTACTGACACGGCCAAGTACTGACACAGCCAAGTACTGACAAAGCCAAGTACTGATACAGCCAAGTACTGACACGGCCAAGTACTGACACAGCCAAGTACTGACACAGCCAAGTACTGACACGGCCAAGTACTGACACGGCCAAGTACTGACACGGCCAAGTACTGACACAGCCAAGTACTGACACAGCCAAGTACTGACACAGCCAAGTACTGACACAGCCAAGTACTGACACAGCCAAGTACTGATACAGATAAATACTGACACAGCCAAGTACTTACACAACTATATACTTACCCAGCCAAGTACGTACACAGCCAAGTACTTACACAGCCATATACTTACACAGTCAAGTACTTATACAACCAACTACCACCTAGCTGTAGAGCTAGTATGACTTACAACGAGATCCGTGATAAAGGGGCACACCACAGATCCGAGTCGAGACATCATGGAGGCGGTGCAGACGCCTCGACTCCTCACCTCCGTTGGGAAGAGTTCGTTGGAGAAAAAGATGATGGTCTGGAAGCATCCAGTGATGGTCACCTTCCCAATCATGGCCAAGGCTACCACAGTTGTGGTGTATACTGAAGGAGTCACGGGAGGAGAGTGAGTGAGAGTGAGCGTTATAAGGCAACAACAGCTATTACTACTACTATTACTACTACTACCATTACTCCTACTGATAATACGCTAACCTGTAGGGATGAAACCTAGAGAGAGGAGGACGACAGTGGTAATGAGGAAGCCAACAGAGAGGATAGATTTTCTCCCAAAGCGCTCCAGCACGAAACCAACAAGAGAGTAAGCGGGGACCTCCATCAGGCCCATCAGAACCATGTACACGAAGGGGTCATCGCTTATGGATGCCCCGCTGAGAGATAGCCCGAAGAACACCATTCCCGATATCAGGTAGTTGAAGTAGACGCAAAGAGTGATGGTTCGCAAGCGTGGCGTCCTGCAGGGTAAAGGAAAAGGTTGACGTTGTGTTGATGTGCGTGGACTAAGATTGCTGCAGTGAGGAAAAAGAATGGAAGAATGTGATCTTATCAGGAGGTGCAAACTGTGATGATTCTTTTATTTATTAAGAACGAAAAGCTGTCAATAGGATGCAGTGGAGTACATGTTTTCCATGTGTAAGAGGATGAGGAGGAGAAGGAGGGAGGGAGAGAAGGAGAGATAAATGGAAGGAAATCCCGTCCTAAGTCTCACCTGAAAAGCACCAGAGTCTCGCTTACAACAGACTTGAGAAGGATCCACATAGAGGAGTGCTGCAGCATGTCCTGGCCTTCAGCAGCCTGTATAGGAGATAATGGTTTATCTCTCTCTCTCTCTCTCTCTCTCTCTCTCTCTCTCTCTCTCTCTCTCTCTCTCTCTCTCTCTCTCTCTCTCTCTCTCTCTCTCTCTCTCTCTCTCGCTTTCTCTCTCATACCTGTTCCTGAACCATCGTCTTCATCTCTTCCTCAGGCAGGAGATCAACGCCGTGCCAGCGAGCCACCTTGCCGAGCACCTGAAAGGCTTCCTCCCGCCGGCCATTCACGATCAGCCACCGCGGAGACTCGTCAATCAGCCTGGGGAACCACCGATGAGTCACGAATACACATGACCAAGTGTTGAGGTGAGAATTGGCATTAGATTTACAGGTATTACAAGCTGAAGTGAAATAGCTTGCAAGGTAATGGAATATTGCAGTTTTGTTTAGTATACTTTGTAGCTGTTTTTACCACCACTTCTAGAACTACAGTTGTTCCTTCTACAAAACACAAACTCAAAACCTACTAAAAGAAGCAACTAATTATTACCTTGAATGAGCTTCACACACCACCAATCCATCTCCACCTGTTGACTCACCACAAAGTAGGAAGGATAAGCAGTCCGGGCAGCGTGGCCACTGTTTGCAGGATTCTCCAGTCCCTTATGAAGTAACCATAACCACCGTAGAACATCGTGCCAACAGCCCAGATGTTTATCACAACAAAAGAAATCCATGTCCTAATTTTGGGCTCTAACACCTCGATCACTGACAGAGAGAGAGAGAGGGAGAGAGAGAGAGATAGAAAAAAAAAGTAATCTTAGATTACAAACATGCAAGGATAGATCGGTTTATCATCATTCCGTTATCTAATGATGTCACGGTAGTCTTGATGGTTTTACCTGACACTGAGTTTTAGACTCACTGTAGACATAGAGGGTGAAGTAGAGGGTGATGTGAAGGAAACCCAAGAGGAAGCGAGCAACAAGGATGGTGGAGAGGTTAGGCAGCCATGCAGACGCTAGAGCCAGCACTAAATACGCAATGTGTCCGAATACAAACATAGGCTTCCTCCCGTACCTACAAAGTTATCAATGGATAAGATGATGCAGATCCATAGCAATGAAGGTGAAACTAAATCTATGACTGGTGAGGATATTCACGGTTTTATTTTAGTTCCTCCTCAATGAATACTCTTCACCTCCGTCTCTACCTACTTGTCTGCCAGGTAACCGTTGACAGGTGCTCCCACGAAGGAACCAAACATGTACACACTTTGGAAGGATGTCTGCAGGTAGCCTCGACCACACGCCAGATTGTACTGTAGAAGTCAAGACGAGGAGAGATGTGTACAGACAGACATGCATACATACAGACAGATAGACAGACAGACGCACAGGCTAACCTCGGATGTGAAGGTGGAGGAGAAAGTGGAGTTATCAAAGTTAAATTCCACACACTGTTCGATCCTTTCTCCATCTGGTGTGTCAATCCGGTATTCACACTTTGCTCTTTACGAAAGGAAAGTAAAAAGAAAAAAATCAAGGTTATAATTGTTATATATTGTACTTGAAATGTACACTTATATAACTGATTGGTTTAAGTAAATGCATTAAGTGTAGTTATCCATCATTACTTGGCATAGAGGCCGGTCAGGACAGACTCTCCCTCCACACAACAGTAGCACGAATACTGATTATAATACCACACTTTCCCGTCAAGTTGTATGTATTCTAACTTTTCCTCAATATCATAATTAGGCTTCAAAGGCCTTATTTACGTACTCTGAGGTGGAAGAGTTTGTTTGGAGGATGATAGAGCCATTGGAGGCCGCGAAGGTGGCGCTGCTGGGCACACGGCAAGAGTAGTCAAGTCTAGGTGCAAAGAATGCCCCGCCAAGTGAATGTGGAGGCACGAAGATACCGTCTGTGGGGAAGAGAGAGAGAGAGAGAGAGAGAGAGAGAGAGAGAGAGAGAGAGAGAGAGAGAGAGAGAGAGAGAGAGAGAGAGAGAGAGAGAGAGAGAGAGAGAGAGAGAGAGAGAGAGGTGTATAGAAGGGATTTACATCCCTTCTATACACCACATAGCAATCACATAGCATCACAAAACTTGGGGTGGGCAGTTAGTGTTTCCTGGGTAGTTGGCTTTGGGTGACGAGTCAGGCCAGGTTTCAGATGACCTGATAAATCCCTGCCGTCTGTTACCTGATCCTGCTTCTCTCTCGCAGCTACGCGCAGCTTAGCGTGTGCCCGTATCTTATCTTTATATTAAATCATTAAGCATATAGCAAGAAATATCGCAAAACAAGCCAAATACTACGTACACTGTCTACCTTTTGTGATGTATCATCTTGGGACAAATTTCATTGTTTCTTCTAAATATATAAGCTACATTTTCCACTGGAGCTACATAATTATCAAACAAAGTTAGACATTCTGGCACATATAAGAAAAAGAATGATGTTTTGATGTCAAATTTCAGCAAGACATTGATGAAGATTGTTTGATTGCGATAAACAACAACAAACTCACACTTTCATCCTTGAAAAATACCACCCATCCCTTAATTAACACCTTGGTTCTTATTTTGTAATATAGAAGTGCTGTCAACCATGGAGATAACTAGAGGCCTGTTATATATCCTTAAATAGAGCTGCTAGTAGTAGGTCCAATGCAGACAAACAAGGGACTTGCTGGATGTCTGTATTCAGGTCAAACAATACACAAAAGGGGGTTGTCATAAGAGGATAACATAGCCACCATAACAGACCGGGGCGGAACTAAACTGGCGGCAACACATGCGTGCCAGACGTAAGGTACACGGAAAGGACAATGAACATATATGCCTGGATTCACATATCCACAAACCACAGCACACTTATTTACCGTCATTTTATCAGATCAACTAAGGTTGTTTTGGTGTTTTGGGAGAAGTCAGTGTATCTGATTACGGCCTGTTTTTTTATTCTCAGCATAGTATTGGCGCCAATGGTTAATGATATAGAAAAAAAAAATATAGTACTTACTCAATTCTTTTCGGGCTATTCCATATAAAACATTAACCGCTATAGAAACTGGTAAATTATTTTTGAAACTAAATATGTAGCAGGTAGATTAGTAAGTAATGTAATAATGCTTTGAGTTCAGATGACAGTATTCAGCTTGTAATAAGTGCTTTGTAGAGTGTGTATCACCAAATCACATGGATTCTGTTATCATAAACACTTAAGATTAATGTTTTGTAGCATATAGGGGAGGGGGAGGCCTAGTGGCTAGCGGTCGGGCATATCAACTTAGAGTATATTTTAGAATGTGCGTCTCTTACAAAGCTTCAAGAGTGTATACCGAGTCCTATATTGAAACAGCCAGCGACCACTGGCAACACGGGAGTTTCTGACCACGGCAATTGGTATATGGATCCCACGCCACCCCACCATACTGTCTTTGTTTTTATTTATAGTCTTTTATTTTGTACTCCTAAATTAATGTACCCACCACACACACAAAGAAACATACACTCACTGTATGTCAAGGCGATGATGTGCAGAACAGACCACCTTCCGGTCCCCAGATGGGTGAGAATAGCATCCATTTGGCTCACCAGGCTGCCCTAGACGGCGGGCGATGCTGGGGTGTAGGTGATGGTGGTGGTGGTGGTGGTGGTGGAGGTGGAGGTGATGGTGGTGGTAGTGGTGGTGGATTTAACTGAGAAAACCCCAGTGATATATTGGTGGAGTAAAGCAAGTTCCTCTCTTTTCTGGTTTACGAAGTTGAAGTTCCAAGAATACAATATCAAGCAAATAAGTTCCAACACTAAATTCATTTGATTTATGATTAAATAAATAAGATGGGCGGTTGACTCATCTGTGTCCTTGTAGCTATATAACTATATATATATATATATATATATATATATATATATATATATATATATATACATATACATATATATACACACATATATATATATATATATATATATATATATATATATATATATATATATATACACATATATATACATATATATACACACATATATATATATATATATATATATATATATATATATATATATATATATATATATATATATATATATACACATATACATACATATATACATACATATATATATTGTTCTGGTAGATTCAAAGGTGCTCCACTAGTCACAACACTTTATTTGAAGGTTTAGTTTCGATCTGCAATCAATGAATCCATCAATGCCGGCACATCAATAAATAATCAACCATAGCACCGACAATAAACACATACACCATAATAGCACCACAGCTGATAAACCCAGCACCATTAGACCCAATGATACAAGTACATAAATTAAAGAAACTAAATATAGCATTGACCAACGCAAAATCATCACATAAGTATTGACAGCCACAATACCATAAACATGTCACTCACTTCAGTGGTCCCACCGTCACCAGATTGAATCCCAGCAGTCCATTAGTCACCACACAATCACCACTGCACCGGCTCTGCAAGCCCAACATACAACTAAACACCTAACCACCAAACCACCACCAACCGGTGTTAGTTACACGACACTGAATGGCAAATCAAGTGACTACCACTGGCAAAGGGGAAATATATATACAGCGTAAGAATAACACAATGACATCCTATACACCACAAAGAAATATACATACCACAAATAACCGTGCACAATCACATAGCCAACCCCACCGACACCGCGCAGGTGCGAATGCCGTGCCTGTCACTACCACACTGCCTCTCGGCTGACCAGCTGGCCACCACCACCAGTCCGTTCAACAAATGCTATCCATAGGCGCACTGCACATACGTGGCAGGCAACTGTGGCCGATACAATAAATATACAAATACAACAACTACAAAACTATATCATGCTAATGATACACTCCGCCCCACAAACTGTAGTGCAATGAACCTTTGAAATGTGAAAAAAAAATCCTCAGTATTATATCCTTCAGCCAAATCCAAGTAGACTGCCCTGGTAACTAAGCAATTGAATATGACACCATATGCTTTACTATGAGTCCTCCTTTTTATCGTGTCTTTTATTGTGAAGGGCCCGAACAAGTCCACTGCCGTGTGATAGAAAGGTGGAGCTGGTTTCAGTCTTTCAGCCCTCACTTGACCCATACATTGATTTTCTGTCCTTTTTGCTAGCTTCCTACACACAACACAACTCTCTTTGATTGTCTTAATAATCCTTCTGGCACCAGGAACCCAAAATTTTCTCTGCAATTTTGCTAAAGTAGTTTCAATACCAGCATGATCCCTCTGGTGTAGGCCTGAGATGTACAACTTAGTCACTGGATGATTAGATGGTATCAACATAAAGCTTTCCTGGTTCCAGTTCTCCTTTAACCACTTAGAGATTCTTTCACCCACTGTAATTACTCCGTCATTAAGCTTGGGACCTAATCTCTTGAATCTAACCTCCCAATCAGTCATGTCCTTTTGCATTTCCTTCACCCACATTGATTCTGAATCCCTTACATCCTCAACTGTAGGTTCCTTAAACATGCCCTTCAAAGATTTACATTTGAATACAGCTCTTACTCGACACGTAACCCTCAGTAATTTGGAATAGTCACCAAATCTTTCCACATCGATACTGCTGAAATTTGTGACTCCCTTGTCATTTGTGGCAATAGTCATGATAATGCCACTCCTGTCTGGTACTTGTTCTTCACATATTTGCCTGATGGGCCATTCTGAGACTGGAGAGGTTAAAAACTGTGGTCCATTTTGCCATGTGGAAATTTTACTAATTTCTCTATGGCTACATGGTCTGGAGGTTAGGTCTGCAATATTCATGTTTGATTCAATCTACCACCATTCTCTAGGATCTGTTTTAGTCTGAATTTCGGCTATGCGTACAGCTACAAAAGTATTGAAACCATGGGATTCCTTTTGAATTTGTGATCTTACAATCGAAGAGTCTACAATATGAAAGATTGATTCAAAATCCCAATTAAATTGCTTCACAATAGTTTCTCTCAGCCTTGCCGCCACAAGAGCGCCACAGAGCTCCAAGCGAGGAATGGACAACTGTCTTACTGGGGCAATTTTGTTTTTTGCTACAATCAGACTTGCAACAAATTTGTTTTCATCGACCTGCCACCTTACATAGGCACATGCTCCGTATGCCTGCATGCTACCGTCAGAGAAAATAATAAGGCTGGGCCTCCCCAATGCATTAGATGGCTTTAGGGTCCTCCTAAATGTTAATTCTTCCAATTCATACAAGTTTATAAAAAACTGTTTCCACTTATTCACCATAGAAATCTCTAGAGGTTCATCCCAGTCAATTCCCTTTTCCCCTGAGTTTGATCTTGTGATCATGGATCTCATCAACAATTTTGCTTGCAGTATTACTGGAACAGCAAAACCTAACGGATCATAGAATGAAGCAATTTGGCTGAGGATCATTCTTCGGGTCAGAATCTGGGGAAATTTGTCTTCAACTTCACACCGCTGCAAATTTGGACCATTCCGTATCTTCCTTATTCTTGGAGAGAAATTAACATTTACAGTGAAGAAAAAATAGTCTTCTTTGGATTTCCATTTTAGACCCAAGATCTTCTCACAGTCAGATTCCATGACATTGATGTCTTGACTCTCATGACAACCACTGATTACCCAATACTTCACATGGAAACCTCCGAGGGAGAGTATCTCCTCTGTGTCACAAATTAGGTTGAATGCTCTATCTACACTATCAGTAGAATGGAGTATGTCATCAACATAGGTATCATTAATAATCATGTCTTTCACTTCCGGAAATTGAGTGCCAAATTTATGAACAGTTTGCCTCAAAGCTGATGTGGCTATGACTCCGCTGGGTCTATCTCCAAATGTCACAGAGGTTAGCACATAATGATTCGGTGGGCTACCGCATTCCAAGTCTCTCCACAAAAATCTATGAGTGTGTTGATCTAACATACTGATTTTGATGGCATGATACATTTTTGATATGTCACCTACTATGGCAATCTTCTCCTGTCTGAACCTGAACAGTATTCCCAACAAGTTGTTTAAGATATTGGGACCCTTTGCCCAAAATTCATTTAACTTCTGCCCCATATATGACGCTGATGAATTGAACACAATTCGCAGCGGAGTTGAGCTAGACTCTGGTTTTAATACCTCATGATGGTGAATATAATGAACAGGGCCCTTGTACTCCCTAATTTCTCTTTCACTCAATTTCCTTGCTATTCTCCTCCTGACCATATCCTCTATTTCACTTTGATACTTCCTTGCATATTCAATATCTAGCCTCCTCAATCTATTCTCTGTAGTTCTTAACTTGGCAATGGCTACCTTTACATTATTATTCAGCTGTTTGGGGTCCTTTATCCAAGGATAGCTTGCTATCCAGCATTTCTGCTTATCATCATATATCAGTCCATTCTCAATCAATGCAAGTTCCTTTTCTTCCTTTAAGTTTACAAATTCAGGTCCAGGACAACCTCTGCACAGACATTTAGCACATCCTTTATCACATTATATCCCTCTGTCCTCTATGGTGAAGAATCTATCCTACTGATCTTTTAGACTGACCTC
>JAPQNM010000023.1:5440900-5463400 GCA_029783475.1 Metacarcinus magister
CCACATTTCCTACTTGCACCACGGCCCTTGGTTGTCTGCAGGCACTGGTTTTGTGGCCCGACTGACCACAACTCCAGCAGCAGGGCTGGAGGATGGAGAACGCAGTGTCTTGGCGTCTTGGTCTGAATGGCACGGCAGGGAAAGATAGGCTCAAATTCCAGAGCCCTTGCCAAGTCCATCTGCACGTCCTCCGGGTGCACCTGCTTCATGTAGATCTGCAGCTGCTGGTCACCGAGAGCATTGAGAAAGTGGTTGCAGGCCAGAACAACCACCATTTCATTAGGCGGTGAGGGGTATGCATGTGGCACCAACGTCTCCATCTCATGTGCCAGCTGAGACAGAGGTTCCCGGCGTGCCCTCGTTCTGCCTTTCAAACACCCCAGTACACCTCTGCCTGCTGGTGGTGGCCAAATTATTGTTGTAGTACGTCTACGACACACTTGTATGACGCTCGCTGCCCCTTCGTCAGATGTCCCAAGACCTCCACAGCCGACCCACGCAGACTTGAGACCAGTTGAAGCACCCTCTCGTCAGCACTCCACAACTGAGCGTCAGCTAGTATGTCAAACTGGGCCTTGTACGCCTCCCACGGTAACTTACCATGAAAGTCTGCTGGTTTTCTCGTGCTGAGCGGCCTATGACAGGGTGATGTTGGGTGAAGACACAGTGGCGGTGGTGTGTGTTGGAAATCGCGTTGAGTAACGGGGTAGCTGGATGGATGGTGGCTGGGCCTCATAGGCTCTTGTGGGGAGCCAGGAGGTGGGGAAAGGGGAGAAAGGAGGATAGCTGGCCAATGCTCCATGAGGTGGTGATGGCGGGCCCAGCCACCCCATCCCTCCCACCTTAAACATAATCTAGAATTACCCACTTTTAAATGACATGAGTTTGAAGGAAACTTATCAGAGTGAGACTCCTTTTGGGATAGATTTTCCTCTAGTGTGGATAATATGTTAGAATTAGGTCCAGTAAATAAACTTATTTGTTTAAAAGGAGTGTTGAAGGGTAATGCCAAGAAACTACGTAATTGATGGATTTAATTAATTTAAAAGACACTAGTTATGATAGTGCAGTGACATCAAATTATACTTATGATATTGCCCAAAGAAAGCAACATGAATTTGCTTTGCAATTACTACACTTAAAGTCTCCCAGTCATACAGCTGACTCATTGTCTGACTTCAGGGCCCAGTTAGAGTGTACAGTTATGAAGTTAGAAAACTTAGGTGTGATCTGGAAAGCTCTAGTTGGCTCATTTCTCCTGTCCCGATGGAGAAATTACCTCCAAGACAATTGAGAACCAATGCAGATTACACTAATATAACAGACATCAGGGATTCGATCATTAAAATAATAACTAATTTAGAGACAAAGGGGCCTGATACCCAACACAGAGAGGAAAGGGCAAAAGGGGCTATATCAAGACCAATATTTAAAGCCAATGCTAAAATTTACCATACTCAAGACATTCCCTGTGTACCAACAAAAATAATTTCAGAGATTCCAACAGTTAGACCAGTTGCTGCCTTAAAAGACTCTGTTTGCCGCTTAAGTTGTGTCCTATGTGAAGGGACACACTTAACCAAAGATTGTAATAAATATCTGGACCGTCCCAGCCGTGTCAACAGGTTAAAAGTTTTAGGGCGGTGTGGTAGATGCACTTGCAAACATCAGGCAGAGCAATGTAATTTTGATTTTAGTAAGTGCTCAATATGTCAGAAAGGCATTCACCATAACGTCCTATGTGACGGAAACATTAAAAGTATAAATTCACAAATTTGTTCAGTCACTCCAACTGATTATCATAATGTTTCCACTGCCTTATTATATTAAAAGAGGCTATTTCTATAGTAAAAAAATAAAACTCAGACTAAGGCTTGGGTTCTCTATGACCAGGATTCTCAAAGAACTTTCATCCCACAAAGCTTAATTGACAAGCTAAATTTAAAGCCTAGTGGTACCATCCAATTGTAACTTTCAGGGTTCATTAATGAGCTTGAAAGAAAAGACTACCAGTTAGTAAAATTTATAGTTAAAACTGGCTGGAAATATACTAGGCTTGAGGTTGTAGTGAAAAACACCTTACCCAGCCACATAAATTTTGATGCCCTTGAAAACTTTCTAAATTACTTAAAACATTAAAAAGTAAAATTTTCAACCCTAATCTAACGACCACATAGAAAAGGTTGATCTCCTTAAAGGTGCTGACTACTATCCAAAGTTAGTGGGTGGTATTATTAAATTAAAAGGAGTTCAATTTCCTTAAAGTACAAGGGGGATTAGTTCCCTATGGTAATTTGCCAACCAAATATATAACTCGGTAACCTAATTCTGAGGCTCAAATTGCAATGGTCACTAATATCAATTATCAATTTTCACTTAAACCAGAAGCACCTGAAATTTCGAGCTTATGGAGACTGGACCACATTGGCATAAAAACTGAGCAAGTTACCCATGAAGAAGCTTTTGTGCTTGATAATTACACTAAAACTGTTCAGTATCAAGATAACCAATATTAGGTAAAGCTTCCATGAAAGGTTAACCGACCATATCTCCCAACTAGTTATAAACTAGCCTTAAATAGGCTGAATTCTAATTTAAATCAACTTAAACATCAAGGAGATTTGTTAGATACATGTGATAAAATAATTAAGGATCAGTTGGATAATGGATTTATAGAAAAAGATAATCAAGCAGAGGTTGGGGAAAATACTCATTAGATTCCTCATTTAGCTGTACTTAAGGATAGTAAGACCACACCTCTGTGTATAGTCTTTGATTGTAATGCCAAATTATGTTCCTATTGGGCTTGTTTAAATGACTGTTTGTATACCGGTCCCACACTTACCGAAAAATTATTAAATGTCTTGCTGAAGTTTAGTAAAGTCTTTCTGATAATAAGTCTCCAGAAAGAAGATAGAGACTTCACTAGGTTCCTTTGGAGGAGTGATCCCCATGATGAAAACAATCCCTTGGTTACTTTATAGGCATAAGTCTGTTCTCTTTGGTGCCAAACGTTCTGTTTTCTTTTTTTTACTGCAAATGACTTGATCTTCATTCAGAACATCAAAGGGAGAACAAAGACACAGTTAAACAAATAAAGGAATCTCTTTACATGGATAATATTCAGGGAACTGCCGATAATGGAAATGATTTAATAAAATTTTATAAAACTGCAAATAAAATAATACCTGAAGCTAATACCCTTACAAGAATGGGTTTTTAATTCAACAAATATAGAGCAAGGCTTGGCAATTAGGAGTACAAAAGTACTAGGGATTAAATGGGACATCCTAGATGATGTTCCCAGTATAAAGAATGTGGACTGGGAAACTGTAAATAGTAAAAGATCCTTATTAAGTAACTTCAGTAAAATTTTTGACCCCTTAGGTTTAATATCTCCCCTAACCATTCCTATAAAAATTCTAATACAGAAGGTCTAGACCAAAAATTTAAGCTGGGATGAACCCTTACCCAGAGACTTGTTGGAAGGTTGGAAGACTTTAGTTAATGAATGTTAGAACCTGGGAGATATTAAAATTCCCAGAATGGTGCTATATGAAGGCTCTCTTTACCAAATGCATTTGTTCAGTGATGCATTTACGAAGGCTTATGGGATGGTGGTCTACCTTACTAATTATAAGGAAGAATCCATTAAACACTACCTCAATTAGAACTGACAGCCATGTATGTAGCAGCTCACTACAGTAAAC
This sequence comes from Metacarcinus magister, assembly GCA_029783475.1. Taxonomy (NCBI): domain Eukaryota; kingdom Metazoa; phylum Arthropoda; class Malacostraca; order Decapoda; family Cancridae; genus Metacarcinus; species Metacarcinus magister. The sequence goes on from JAPQNM010000023.1 coordinate 5,444,611, forward strand.
ATATTAGGGAGACCTTAAGTCATAAAGACATTAATAACACCAACATTTGGTCTGACAGGGAAGTAGCCTTGCAGTGGTTGGTGAATAATAAGAGCAACATCCTGTATGTTAAAAATAGAGTGCAGGACATGATAAATGCCAACCCTAACTGTCATTACCACCACCTCGCAACCAAAGACAATCCAGTTGATTATTTAATCTGAGGGTTAACTTATAATAAATTTATAATTAATACCTGGAACCTGAAAATGTGACTGTCTTAGAAATTCATGAACATACTTGTCAGCCTCTATTCGATCCTCAAAAAATCAATAGTTAGAAGAAATTGATTAAGATTACTAGTCTGGTTTTTAAATTTCTAAACAAGATCAAGGGTAGTAAAAATATGAATACAGTTAAACCCCAGAATTACTGTGTGACCTAATCACAGAGGAGTGGTGTCCCAGAAGTTCATCACTACTTAGAAAAAAACATTAGTAAATCCAACACCAAATTTAGTGTTGCATCTTTATCTATCTTCTACCGCTATTTTCATGCTGACTGCTCTTCTGAACTTGCTAACTACATGCCTCCCCCCCTCCCTCAGCCTCGCTGCACAAAGCTTTCTACTTCTTATCCCTATTCTGTCCATCTTTCTATTGCAAGAGTTAACCAGTATCTTCACTCTTTCATCTCTTACACTGGTAAACTCTGGAACTCTCTTCCTTTGTCTTTGAGGAGTATCAAGACACATCTAATACTAAAATGGACCTCCACCCTGCTTCAATTTCTCTTACTGTCCTCTTTACAGGGTGTGGTGGGATTTTTTTTTATGTATTTTTGCTTTCCCTTGGCCAGTACCCTTTAATGTAAAAAAAAAAAGAAGTTAAGAATCTGAATCTCTTTGAGCATGATGAATTAATTAGATATAGGTGTAAGATAGATCAAGCTGATTTTCCCTTTCATATAAAATTTCCCCTGTTGTTGCCTAAGCAACATCATTTAACAAAATTGCTAATCCTTAATGCTCATAAAATTACCTTGCATGGTGGAGTTCAGGAAACACTATACAAAATAAGAGAACATTTCTGGATCCCTAGAGGCCGTCAAGTCATTAAATCCACCATTAAATTATGTTATGTTTGTAAGAGGCTCGAGGGTTGATCTTACCAATATCCATCACCACCTCCTTTGCCTAAAGAAAGAGTAGAAGATGCCAAACCCTATGAAATAATTGGACTAGACTATACGGGTTCATTGGATTAGTAGATTCTGACAATATGAGAGGTCAGAAGGTGTATATAGCGCTCTTTACTTGTACTGTCACTATGGCTGTATACTTAGAATTAGCCACAGATCTTACTGCAGAATCCTTTCTTAATGCTTTTAGAAGATTTGTAGCTAGAAGATCGTGCCCTAAACACACACATAGTGACAACGCCACCAACTTTAAATTAGGATCAGAATTGATCCATCAAATACAGGAAATCTTCGTTTTACAATAGCAATGCGTTCCTTGAAACCCTATCGTAAACTGAAATAGCGTATACCGAACCCATTTTTACATGTATTAGATAGAGATGCGTTCCAGCACATTGCCAAAGTCACTCCTTCAGATTCAGATACATACATAAAGACATAACTTAGTGTAAAAATAAACAAATTGAATGTAAATAATGCAGAAAATAAAGAAAAGAATAAAGAAAAGAATATAATTATGCAATCATCTGATCAGCTGATGCGGGCGACGTAGGCGGTGAGGCGGAGGTCGAGGGTGAGGCGGGCGATTCAAAACCTGAAGTTGATTGCTCTGTTGAAGTGGATGGTCCAGCTGATGTTGATGGGCTGGCATGTTTAAAGAACGTCGAGATCATTGACTGTTTGGCACAAGGTTTCACTGTGTTTGGCGCTGCATGCGCCACCACGCCGATTTGGCCACGCCCAACTCGCCACGCCGATTTTGCGCCTTTTTAAAATATCGTAACTGCGAATCAAGTATCGTAAATCGAAAAAAGGGTACTAATTGGCTAGTATCGTATCTGCGAATTTAACGTAAACCGAACTATCGTATAGCAAAGGCTTCCTGTACTTGAAGGCAAGGAATTCCAGCAAAAGTGAACCTATAGAGGGTGTGAGTGGAGTATCCTACCACCAAGGGGCTCTATGGTTTGGGGGGTTCTATGAAAGGCTAATAGGCTCCGTAAAAGGATGTCTAAAGAAAATCCTATTTAAAAGTTCTGAATCTGGATGATTTACACACCTTAATAACTGAAATAGAGTGTAGAGTTAACAATCGCCCTCTGACTTATGTGATGAAAAGCCTAGAAAAACCAGAATCATTAACTCCCTCACACCTTATATGTGGATTTAGACAATTCTTTACCTGTCATAAATAATCTCAATATGAATATGATCCTAGCTATATGGAAACTGCTAAATTAAATTCTGAATATCATAAATTATCCAAATTAATTAGTAAATGGCAGGATGCCCGGAAAACTCAATATCTTGCCTTCATAGATCAAAATGTTCACCAGAAATTTCAATCTAAAATTAAAATTGTGACAAAGGAAGTGGATGTGGTATTAATACACTCAGAAAAACCGAGGGATACATGGCCATTAGGATCATAGAATGTTACCCTGATCAATCTGGCAGTATTAGTACAGTCAAATTAAACACCAAACAGAGTACTATGATCAGAACAGTTAACAAATGATATCCTTTGGAGTCAGGTTGGGAACCTGAGATGTCTACTACACTTAGAGGACCAATCGACTAGGTCAGAGAAAGGCCATCTCGTAGAGCTGCTCAAGAATTTAGAGCTAATTTGGGCGAATGAATTAAGAGGGTGGATGTTTAAATATTCTCTTTCGCCCCAGTATGTCAGAATTATTCATCCTTCCAATAATTCAAATTGGGAAGTTAGGGTTTACGAGCACTTTGGAAAATTGTACTCGACATATTTAAATGAATAATTGTGTTATAAACTAACTTATCTATGATGGTGAAATATAGGAGGAAGCAGGGTTCCTTTAATTTGAAATTTAGGCATGTATTCGCGGTCTGACTAATTCAAGTCAAGTATGGATAGGGATGAAGGGTGGGATGGATAAATATTGAATTATTCCAAGGGTGGGGGACAAGGAACTGCCTCGTGTAGGTCATCAACTGGCCTCTTGCATTCTCCTCAATTCTTATGTTCTTAAGTCAGTCGCCATGACAGTTATTTGGGTCTCTACACCATAAGACACCATCCAGTCCACATTGCTGTCTCTCCCGTTACCATAAATTCGTATTTCCATAACGTGTCAAATTCATCCTCACCAGCTGTTAACAGTTAGTGGGTTTAACTTTTTGTAAGACTGAGATGCACATATTATCCAGACTTTACTAACTTAATCTTTAATTCTAACTTTGCCCTTTGTGGTATTAGTTTCCACAATATTAACACTGTCTGGTGTTACTATTCCTAACACATTTCAAGACAAAAACGTCACATTTAAAAGATTAATTTCTCGTTTTATCAACACACAAAACAAACATCTACATAAACCTTTACTATTTGGCACGCCAGACATCATGCAACGCATATACTGATATTTTATTCTCAAACCACACACAGACGACGCTTTGCTTTCCCACAGACCACAGTCCAGTGTTTGCATGAACGACATCACATTGTCTCAGCAGGTCTGCTTCTCACTCAGTCACACTCGACCTTCAAAACCCGCTGAAGTTCATTTGGCCTGAGGAGGAAAAAAGAGAGTGAAAAAAAAAATGTTCATAGAAAACCTAGTGACATGATTTGTAAAAAGTGTTCGTTAACATTTATGAGAGAGAGAGAGAGAGAGAGAGAGAGAGAGAGAGAGAGAGAGAGAGAGAGAGAGAGAGAGAGAGAGAGAGAGAGAGAGAGAGAGAGAGAGAGAGAGAGAGAGACTCACTGCTTTGGCGCCTCCGTCACTCTCTCCTCTAGTTGGGCCACAGTATCAGGCAGTATCTGGCCACGAGTCTCCGGCAGCAGAAGGGTTCCCGCCCCTGCCAGCAAGGCGCCCGACCCGAAGATAACGAAGGGAGCCCAAGGGTAGACAGAGCCCTGAGGAGGAGGAGGAGAAGGAGTAGACTTTCCCAATGAAACCATTAGTCCACAACTACTAACATTAAAGAATAAACTGAGTAAAGTCTCAAGTAGAAAACAAAAGAAAAAGGAGAGAGAGCCAAGTACTGCCCAGCCAAGTACTGCCCAGCCAAGTACTGCCCAGCCAAGTACTGCCCAGCCAAGTACTGCCCAGTCAAGTACTGACACAACCAAGTACTGCCCAGCCAAGTATTGCCTAGCCAAGTACTGCCCAGCCAAGTACTGCCCAGCAGAGTACTACCCAGCAAAGTACTTACACAGCCAAGTACTTACACAACCAAGTACTTATACAACCAAGTACTTATACAACCAACTACCACCTAGCTGTAGAGCCAGTATGACTTACCACGAGATCCGTGATAAAGGGGCACACTATATTTCCGAGTCGGGACATCATGGAAGCGGTGCAGACGCCTCGACTCCTCACCTCCGTTGGGAAGAGTTCGTTGGAGAAAAAGATGATGGTCTGGAAGCATCCTGTGATGGTCACCTTCCCAATCATGGCCAAGGCTACCACGGTGGTGGTGTATACTGAAGGAGTCACGGGAGGAGGAGAGTGAGAGTGTGCGTTATAAGGCAACAACAGCTATTACTACTACTATTACTACTTCTACCATTACTCCTACTGATAATACGCTAACCTGTAGGGATGAAACCTAGAGAGAGGAGGACGAAAGTGGTAATGAGGAAACCAACAGAGAGGATAGATTTTCTCCCAAAGCGCTCCAGCACGAAACCAACAAGAGAGTAAGCGGGGACCTCCATCAGGCCCATCAGAACCATGTACACGAAGGGGTCATCGCTTATGGATGCCCCGCTGAGAGACAGCCCGAAGAACACCATCCCCGACATCAGGTAGTTGAAGTAGACGCAAAGAGTGATGGTTCGCAAGCGTGGCGTCCTGCAGGGTAAAGGAAAAGGTTGACGTTGTGTTGATGTGCGTGGACTAAGATTGCTGCAGTGAGGAAAAAGAATGGATGAATGTCATCTTATCAGGAGGTGCAAACTGTGATGATTCTTTTATTTATTAAGAACGAAAAGCTGTCAATAGGATGCAGTGGAGTACATGTTTTCCATGTGTAAGAGGATGAGGAGGAGAAGGAGGGAGGGAGAGAAGGAGAGATAAATGGAAGGAAATCCCGTCCTAAGTCTCACCTGAAAAGCACCAGAGTCTCGCTTACAACAGACTTGAGAAGGATCCACATAGAGGAGTGCTGCAGCATGTCCTGGCCTTCAGCAGCCTGTATAGGAGATAATGGTTTCTCTCTCTCTCTCTCTCTCTCTCTCTCTCTCTCTCTCTCTCTCTCTCTCTCTCTCTCTCTCTCTCTCTCTCTCTCTCTCTCTCTCTCTCTCTCTCTCTCTCTTTCTCTCTCTCTTTCTCTCTCTCTCTCTCTCTCTCTCTCTCTCTCTCTCTCTCTCTCTCTCTCTCTCTCTCTCTCTCTCTCTCTCTCTCTCTCTCTCTTTGGCTTTCTCTCTCATACCTGTTCCTGAACCATCTTCTTCATCTCTTCCTCAGGCGGGAGATCAACGCCGTGCCAGCGAGCCACCTTGCCGAGCACCTGCAAGGCTTCCTCCCGCCGGCCATTCACGATCAGCCACCGCGGAGACTCGTCAATCAGCCTGGGGAACCACCGATGAGTCACGAATACACACGACCAAGTGTTGAGGTGAGAATTGGCATTAGATTTACAGGTATTACAAGCTGAAGTGAAATAGCTTGCAAAGTACTGGAATATTGCAGTTTGGTTTAGTATACTTTGTAGCTGTTTTTACCACCACTTCTAGAACCACAGTTCTTCCTTTTACAAAACACAAACTCAAAACCTACTAAAAAAAAAAACTAATTATTACCTTGAATGAGCTTCACACACCACCAATCCATCTCCACCTGTTAACTCACCACAAAGTAGGAAGGATAAGCAGTCCGGGCAGCGTGGCCACTGTTTGCAGGATTCTCCAGTCCCTTATGATGTAACCGTAACCACCGTAGAACATCGTGCCAACAGCCCAGATGTTCATCAGGACAAAAGAAACCCATGTCCTAATTTTGGGCTCTAACACCTCGATCACTGACAGAGAGAGAGAGGGAGAGAGAGAGAGAGAGAAAAGAAAAAAAAAGTAATCTTAGATTACAAACATGCAAGGACACACAAATATATGGTAATAGATCGGTTTATCATCATTCCGTTATTTAATGATGTCATGGTAGTCTCGATGGTTTTACCTGCCACTGAGTTTTAGACTCACTGTAGACATAGAGGGTGAAGCATATGGCGATGTGAAGGAAACCCAAGAGGAAGCGAGCAAAAAGGATGGTGTAGAGGTTAGGCAGCCATGCAGACGCTAGAGCCAGCACTAAATACGCAATGTGTCCGAATACAACCATAGGCTTCCTCCCGTACCTACAAATTGATCAATGGATAAGATGATGCAGATCCATAGCAATGAAGGTGAAACTAAATCTGTGACCGATGAGGATATTCACGGTTTTATTTTAGTTCCTCCTCAATGAATACTCTTCACCTCCGTCTCTACCTACTTGTCTGCCAGGTAACCGTTGACAGGTGCTCCCACGAAGGAACCAAACATGTACACACTTTGGAAAGACGTCTGCAGGTAGCTTCGACCACACGCCAGATTGTACTGTAGAAGAAAAGACGAGGAGAGATGCGTACAGACATACATGCATACATACAGACAGATAGACAGACAGACGCACAGGCTAACCTCGGATGTGAAGGTGGAGGAGAAAGTGGAGTTATCAAAGTTAAACTCCACACACTCTTCGATCCTTTCTCCATCTGGTGTGTCAATCCGGTATTCACACTTTGCTCTGTACGAAAGGAAAGTAAAAAGAAAAACTCAAGGATATAATTGTTATATATTGTACTTGAAATGTACACTTATATAACTGATTGGTTTAAGTAAATGCATTAAGTGTAGTTATCCATCATTACTTGGCATAGAGGCCGGTCAGGACAGACTCTCGCTCCACACAACAGTAGCACAAATACTGATTATAATACCACACTTTCCCGTCAAGTTGTATGTATTCTAACTTTTCCTCAATATCATAATTAGACTTCAAAGGCCTTATTTACGTACTCTGAGGTGGAAGAGTTTGTTTGGAGGATGATGGAGCCATTGGAGGCCGCGAAGGTGGCGCTGCTGGGCACACGGCAAAAGTAGTCAAGTCTAGGTGCAAAGAATGCCCCGCCAAGTGAATGTGGAGGCACGAAGATACCATCTGCGGGGAAGAGAGAGAGAGAGAGAGAGAGAGAGAGAGAGAGAGAGAGAGAGAGAGAGAGAGAGAGAGAGAGAGAGAGAGAGAGAGAGAGAGAGAGAGAGAGAGAGAGAGAGAGAGAGAGAGAGAGAGAGTGAGTGAGTGAGTGAGTGAGAGAGATACTCAATATTTCTTTTGACAACAATACATTGTGAAGCTAGTCTTGGCATCTAATGTTGAACTAAATTTTGCTATGTGGTGTATAGAAGGGATTTACATCCCTTCTGTACACCACATAGCAATCACATAGCATCACAAAACTTGGGGTGGGCAGTTAGTGTTTCCTGGGTAGTTGGCTTTGGGGGACGAGTCAGGCCAGGCTTCAGATGACCTGATAAATCCCTGCTGTTTGTTACCTGATCCTGCTTCTCTCTCTCAGCTACGCGCAGCTTAGCGTGTGCCCCTATCTTATCTTTATCTTAAATCATTAAGCATATAGCAAGAAATATCGCAGAACAAGCCAAATACTACGTACACTGTCTACCTTTTGTGATGTATCATCTTGGGACAAATTTAATTGTTTCTTCTAAATATATAAGCTACATTTTCCACTGGAGCTACATAATTATCAAACAAAGTTAGACATTCTGTTACATATGAGATAAAGAATAGTGTTTTGATGTGAAATTTCAGCAAGACATTGATGAAGATTGTTCGATTGCGATAAACAACAAACTCACACTTTCATCCTTGGAAAATACCACCCATCCCTTAACACCTTGGTTCTTATTTTGTGATATAGAAGTGCTGTCAACCATGGAGATAACTAGAGGCCTGTTATATATCCTTAAATAGAGCTGCTAGTAGTAGGTCCAATACAGACAAACAAGGGACTTGCTGGATGTCTGTATTCAGGTCAAACAATACACAAAAGGGGATTGACGTAAGAGGACAACGTAGCCACCATAACAGATTGGGGCGGTGTAGCGAAATAATATGGATCACCTTGAGTAAACTGGGCCATCTGTGTCACTGCCAGAGCCACGACTCATTCCTTCACAGTGTGTCGCTCACCCCCAGTGGCTCACTAACCTTGCCGCCGAAATATACAGGGTCGCGAGGTTTTGAGTGCATTGAAATGTTGAACTCTAACCTAATATTATCAAGCTACCAGATAATACTAAGAAAAACTGAGCCTACCATCGTGTTCGTGATACATCAATGTATATCATGAGCAAATAATATTTACAGTAACTACATCTATAATAAGATAATTGAAGGAAAATTTAATAGTGTATAAACATTTTTCTCACATTTTTGACTTAAACTCGCTGTATCTCTCTTAATGACACTCAACTTCCCCTCTCCTCTACATTAAACACACTCGATCTATCCTTTACTAAAAATCTAAACTGGCAATTTCATATCTCTACTCTTGCTAAATCAGCTTCCAAGAAGTTAGGTGTCCTATGGCGTCTGCGTCCATTTTTCTCTCCCTCTCAGCTGCTTGCTCTGTACAGGGGCCTTATCCGCCCATGTATGGAGTATGGCTCATATGTCTGGGGCGTCTCAACTCATACAGCTCTTTTAAACAGGATGGAGTCTAAAGCTTTTCGCCTCATCAACTCTCCTCCTCTAACTGACTTTCTTGATTCTTTAAGTCACCACCGCAATGTTGCATCTTTATCTATCTTCTACTGCTATTTTCATGCTGACTGCTCTTCTTTACTTGCTAACTGCATGCCTTCCCCCCTCCTGCGGCCTCGCTGCACAAGACTTTCTACTTCTTCTCATCCTTATTCTGTCCATCTTCCTAATGCAAGAGTTAACCAGTATCTTCACTCTTTCATCCCTTACACTGGTTAACTCTGGAACTCTCTTCCTTTGTCTGTTTTTCCACCTGTCTATGACTTAAACTCTTTCAAAAGAGGAGTGTCAAGACACTGCTCACACTAGATTGGACTTCCCCTCACGAACACGATGGTAGGCTCAGTTTTTCTTAGTATTATCTGGGAGCTCGGTAATATCAGGTTAGAGTTCAACATTTCAATGCACTCAAAACCTCGCGACCCTGTATATTTCGGCGGCCAGGCTAGTGAGCCAATGAGGGTAAGCGACGCACTGTGAAGGAATGAGTTGTGGGTCTTGCAGTGATACAGACGGCTCAGTTTACTCAAGGCTACCCATATTATTTCGATACAGCGGAACTAAACTGGCAGCAACACATGCCTGCCAGACGTAAGGTACACGGAATGGAACATGAACATATATGCCTGGATTCACATATCTACAAACCACAGCACACTTATTTACCGTTATTTTATCAGATCAACCATGGTTGTTTTGGTGTTTTGGGAGAAGTCAGTGTATCTGATTACGGCCCGTTTTTTTTATCTTCAGCACGGTATTGGCGCCAACAGTTAATGATATTGAAAAAAAAATATAGTACTCGATTCTTTTTGGGTTTTTCCATATAAAACATTAACCGCTATAGAAACTGGGGGAAATTTTTTTTCAAACTAAATATGTAGCAGGTAGATTAGTAAGTAATGTAATAATGCTTTGAGTTCAGATGACAGTATTCAGCTTGTAATAAGTGCTTTGTAGAGTGTGTATCACCAAATCACATGGATTCTGTTATCATAAACACTTAAGATTAATGTTTTGTAGCATATAGGGGAGGGGGAGGCCTAGTGGCTAGCGGTCGGGCATATCAACTTAGAGTATATTTTAGAATGTGCGTCTCTTACAAAGCTTCAAGAGTGTATACCGAGTCCTATATTGAAACAGCCAGCGGCCACTGGCAACACGGGAGTTTCCGACCACGGCAATTGGTATATGGTCTTTTATTTTGTACTCCTAAATTAATCTACCCACCACACACACAAAGAAACATACACTCACTGTATGTCAAGGCGATGATGTGCAGAACAGACCACCTTCCGGTCCCCAGATGGGTGAGAATAGCATCCATTTGGCTCACCAGGCTGTCCTAGACAGCGATGCTGGGGTGGTGGAGGTGGTGGTGGTGGTGGTAGTGGTGGTGGTAGTGGTAGTGGTGGTGGTGGTGGTAGTGGTAGTGGTGGTGGTGGTAGTGGTGGTAGTGGTGGTGGTGGTAGTGGTGGTGGTAGTTGATTTAACTGAAAAAAACCCCAGTGATATATTGGTGGAACAAAGCAAGTTCCTCTCTTTTCTGGTTTACTAAGTTGAAGTTCCAAGAATACAATATCACGCAAATAAGTTCCAACACTAAATTCATTAGATTTACGATTAAATAAATAAGATAAGTACATATATATATATATATATATATCTATATATATATATATATATATATATATATATATATATATATATGTATACATATATATATATATATATATATATATATATATATATATGTATATATATATATATATATTTATATATATATATATATATATATATATATATATACATATATATATATATATATATATATATATATATACATATAATAATATATATATATATATATATATATATATATATATATATATATATATATATATATATATATATATGGATATATACAGACACTAGCACACACACACATACACACACACACACACACACACACACACACACACACACACACACACACACACACACACACACACACACACACACACACACACATATATATATATACCAACCTGGTGAACAAACCTTCAACTTTGCTATCCTTCATGACCTACTACACCACTACTGACCACTACACACACAAATGTAAAAAAAAGTGTCAATGTAGGAATATACAGGATCCTTACCCTTCTCCAATGATACAAAAACTACAACTGTTCAAAGTGTTATGTGAGTCATGTAATACACAAGTGTGATCGTCTTGATGTGTTGGAGTTGCCAACAAGGAATATATTGCAATTATAATATACTGAAATCTTTTAAGGTTATGTTTTTTCTATCATTCCAATATCTATTAATCTTTCTCTCTCACACACACACACACACACACACACACACACACACACACCCACACACACACACACCACCCACCCACCCACCCACCCACCCACCCACCCACCCACCCACCCACCCACCCACCCACCCACCCACCCACCCACCCACCCACCCACCCACCCACCCACCCACCCACCCACCCACGCACGCACGCACGCACGCACGCACATAAAAAGACTGCATAAAACATTAAGTATTTAAATATGTTAATATGTCTGAGTTCACAGTCTTACCTTTCATCCAATGATGCTGTAGATACAAATGCTGTCTTGTCATCATCGTCACATCGTTCCTGTCACCATTCCTTCCACATTCACGATTGTGTTTACCTTCCTCACCTGTACTCCATCCATACACAATCCATCTTGTGCTGTATGTGTTGAGTGTCGGACTTAAAGCTATAATACTGTACTCCAATTTGGGGCAATAATGTTTCTTTAATTTGCTAAGAATGTCTACAAAGTGTATATTTTTATCTTCTATTCCTCAAACGTGAATCACTTACAGAGGAAAATGAAGAATAATAACGAACCCAAGAAGAAAAGAATTTAAAACGTAACTACGATATTTAGTTGGAATCTTTGCTGCATCAGACTCAATTCTCTCTCTTCGTCTAAGTATTGTTTTAGTATTAGGAGGAAGAATCTCAGGGTTGTTTTAAAGCTAAACACTCAAGAGGATACAATACAAATGCAATAACAGCATACATATTTCTTTGTGCATCATATTTTGTTTTATCATAGTTTATTCATAGTTTTTCATACATACACATACATACATGCATACGTACATACAGGTACTCAGCTGGAGTAATAATGATATCACTGTCTGGTGTTAGTATTCCTAACACATTTCAAGACAAAATTATCACACTTAAATAATTAATTCCTTGTTTTTTCAAAACCCAAAACAAACATCTACATAAACCTTTACTATTTGGCACGCCAGACACCATGCAATGCATATACTGATATTTTATTATCAAACCACGCACAGACGATGCTTTGCTTTCCCGCAGACCACAGTCCAGTGTTTGCATGAACGACATCACATTGTCTCAGTCAGTCACACTCGACCTTGAAAACTCGCTGAAGTTCATTTGGCCTGAGGAGGAAAAGAGATAGAGAAAAAAATGATGTGCATAGAAAACCTGGCGACATGTTTTATAAAGTGTTTCAGCTAATATTAATGAGAGAGATCCCTCCGTTTCCAATCCCATTGCCGTTGTGAAGGGGCTTAGGGATCGGGTCTGATGCTACGAAGCTTTGGACTTCAATCTCTGGTCCAACCATATTTTGCTTGACTTTTTTCTTTTCTAGCCTTACTTCCCCTTGTTTCAAATATATTTTCTTCTTAACCTCTCGCTATCCCCTTATTTCCTAAAGTGTAATATATGTGCTGAGAGGATGAAAGACTAACAACAAGTTCAGTCGTGAATGGCCTGGTATACCTTCTTTTTCATTGCCTTTACTCTCCATGGGGCGTTAGGGGAGCAAAACAGTTATATCCCCCACGTACATACACTCTGCTCACCGTGGACAATTATGATAATTTAAAACTAACAGCTGCACTTGGGAATGCACATGAAAGAATTTATCCCCACGACTTCCCTGTCTTTGACAAGTACACACCTCTGACCACGGCTCTGACAACTTCTCTAACCACCCATCAGTCAACTCCGTTGTCTCTTGTACCACCTCTTTCAAACACCTACACCATCCCCTACTTTAACATTTGTATCTTCCTCCAGTATAACCACCTTACAACCATATATACCACCAAAAAGTAACACCACTCAACAACTCTATCCTGGCCTCTTTCTCTTCTATAACTCAAACTGTCCCCTCTTCCTCTCACGCTCGCCCACGCCCATCCACATTTTCACATAGACAAGATAATTTCCTTCGTACAACAAAAACACATCCTTCATTTGATCTAATCTTTTGACTATAACCAATTGCTCTTTCCCTCCCTATAATTTGCCTTACCATCACCTCTGCTATAATGTCTACCTTTTAGATTAACTTCTGTCCCATATGAGAGAGAGAGAGAGAGAGAGAGAGAGAGAGAGAGAGAGAGAGAGAGAGAGAGAGAGAGAGAGAGAGAGAGAGAGAGAGAGAGAGAGAGAGAGAGAGAGAGAGAGAGAGAGAAAAAGAGAGAGAGTGATTAACGTTAATGTTTCGTAGAAAACGAAGCTATTCATGCATTAGAAACTTAAACTTAACTGGAGGAAGAATGTGCCTCATGTGTGAGCTGTTTAAATTATAAGTATAACCGTGTGCACTGTGCACACGGTCATACTGACTGGATCTTAATTTCTATAAAATTAAAATAAGAACCAATGTAACTATCACATCGGGTGAAAAGAGCCACGATTTTTAATTTCATACAAGACGGGAATTAACTTAAAAGTAACACATGCGTGAAGGTGTCCGGCTCGATGATTCTAGGATTCAGTTAGAAAGAAAATCGATTTCTTAGAAATATTTGTCAACTAATCGACTTCGGATACGATCGAAACCACATGCTGGCTGCCGTATAAGACATCTTTGTCCATTCAAATGACTATGTATTTAAATGTCAGACTCACCCTGCCTAGCCCACTTTTTCTCTTGCTAGATATTTCTCGTTTTTTTTTTGTCGTTTTTTTTTATGCTGTTTTCTGCGTATTTTATTTTCTATCAATGTACAACTACGGCTGCGTTTTCTGGCAGCAAAATGATGGAGATAAAACAGGGAGAGAAGAGATTACTGTGATTAGTAACCAATAAACAACAGGTGGTTGGACACCCCTTCAATGGTAACACATTATTATAGCAACATCTGAGAGAGAGAGAGAGAGAGAGAGAGAGAGAGAGAGAGAGAGAGAGAGAGAGATGAGAGAGAGAGAGAGAGAGAGAGAGAGAGAGAGAGAGAGAGAGAGAGAGAGAGAGAGAGAGAGAGAGAGAGAGAGAGACTCACTGCTTCGGCGCCTCCGTCACTCTCTCCTCAAGTTGGGCCACAGTATCAGGCAGTATCTGGCCACGAGTCTCCGGCAGCAGAAGGGTTCCCGCCCCTGCCAGCAAGGCGCCCGATCCAAAGATAACGAAGGGAGCCCAAGGGTAGACAGAGCCCTGTGGTGGAAGAGGAGGAGGAGTAGACTTACCCAATGAAACCATTAGTCCACAACTACTAACATTAAAGAATAAACTGAGTAAAGTCTCAAGTAGAAAACAAAAGAAAAAGGAGGGAGAGCCAAGTACTGCCCAGCCAAGTACTGCCCAGCCAAGTACTACCCAGCCAAGTACTTACACAACCAAGTACTTATACAACCAACTACCACCTAACTGTAGAGCCAGTATGACTTACCACGAGATCCGTGATAAAGGGGCACACTATATTTCCGAGTCGGGACATCATGCAGGCGGTGCAGACGCCTCGACTCCTCACCTCCGTTGGGAAGAGTTCGTTGGAGAAAAAGACTATAGTCATGAAGCATCCTGTGATGGTCACCTTCCCAATCATGGCCAAGGCTACCACGGTGGTGGTGTATACTGAAGGAGTCATGGGAGGAGGAGAGTGAGAGTGAGCGTTATAAGGCAACAACAGCTACTACTACTTCTATTACTACTTCTACCATTACTCCTACTGATAATACGCTAACCTGTAGGGATGAAACCTAGAGAGAGGAGGACGACAGCGGTAATGAGGAAGCAAACAGAGAGGATAGATTTTCTCCCAAAGCGCTCCAGCACGAAACCAACAAGAGAGTAAGCGGGGACCTCCATCAGGCCCATCAGAACCATGTACACGAAGGGGTCATCGCTTATGGATGCCCCGCTGAGAGACAGCCCGAAGTACACCATTCCCGATATCAGGTAGTTGAAGTAGACGCAAAGAGTGATGGTTCGCAAGCGTGGCGTCCTGCAGGGTAAAGGAAAAGGTTGACGTGTTGATGTGCGTGGACTAAGATTGCTGCAGTGAGGAAAAAAAATGGAAGAATGTCATCTTATCAGGAGGTGCAAACTGTGATGATTCTTTTATTTATTAAGAACGAAAAGCTGTCAATAGGATGCAGTGGAGTACATGTTTTCCATGTGTAAGAGGATGAGGAGGAGAAGGAGGGAGGGAGAGAAGGAGAGATAAATGGAAGGAAATCCCGTCCTAAGTCTCACCTGAAAAGCACCAGAGTCTCGCTTACAACAGACTTGAGAAGGATCCACATAGAGGAGTGCTGCAGCATGTCCTGGCCTTCAGCAGCCTGTATAGGAGATAATGGTTTATCTCTCTCTCTCTCTCTCTCTCTCTCTCTCTCTCTCTCTCTCTCTCTCTCTCTCTCTCTCTCTCTCTCTCTCTCTCTCTCTCTCTCATACCTGTTCCTGAACCATCATCTTCATCTCTTCCTCAGGCGGGAGATCAACGCTGTGCCAGCAAGCCACCTTGCCGAGCACCTGCAAGGCTTCCTCCCGCTGGCCATTCACGATCAGCCACCGCGGAGACTCGTCAATCAGCCTGGGGAACCACCGATGAGTCACGAATACACACGACCAAGTGTTGAGGTGAGGATTGGCATTAGATTTACAGGTATTACAAGCTGAAGTGAAATAGCTTGCAAGGTACTGGAATATTGCAGTTTGGTTTAGTATACTTTGTAGCTGTTTTTACCACCACTTCTAGAACCACAGTTCTTCCTTTTACAAAACACAAACTCAAAACCTACTAAAAAAAGCAAATAATTATTACCTTGAATGAGCTTCACACACCACCAATCCATCTCCACCTGTTAACTCACCACAAAGAAGGAAGGATAAGCAGTCCGGGCAGCGTGGCCACTGTTTGCAGGATTCTCCAGTCCCTTATGATGTAACCGTAACAACCGTAGAACATCGTGCCAACAGCCCAGATGTTCATCACAACAAAAGAAATCCATGTCCTAATTTTGGGCTCTAACACCTCGATTACTGAGAGAGAGAGAGAGAGAGAGAGAGAGAGAGAGAGAGAGAGAGAGAGAGAGAGAGAGAGAGAGAGAGAGAGAGAGAGAGAGAGAGAGAGAGAGAGAGAGAGAGAAAAAAAAAGTAATTTTTGATTACAAACATGCAAGGATACACAAATATATGGTAATAGATCGGTTTATCATCATTCCGTTATCTAATGATGTCATGGTAGTCTCGATGGTTTTAACTGCTACATAGTTTTAGACTCACTGTAGACATAGAGGATGAAGGAGATGGCGATGTGAAGGAAACCCAAGAGGAAGCGAGCAACAAGGATGGTGGAGAGATTAGGCAGCCATGCAGACGCTAGAGCCAGCACTAAATACGCAATGTGTCCGAATACAACCATAGGCTTCCTTCCGTACCTACAAAGTGATCAATGGATAAGATGATGCAGATCCATAGCAATGAAGGTGAAACTAAATCTATGACCTGTGAGGATATTCACGGTTTTATTTTAGTTCCTCCTCAATGAATACTCTTCACCTCCGTCTCTACCTACTTGTCTGCCAGGTAACCGTGTACAGGTGCTCCCACGAAGGAACCAACCATGTACGCACTTTGGAAGGACGTCTGCACGTAGCCTCGACCACACGCCAGATTGTACTGTAGAAGAAAAGACGAGGAGAGATGCATACAGACAGACATGCATACATACAGACAGATAGACAGACAGACGCACAGGCTAACCTCGGATGTGAAGGTGGAGGAGAAAGTGGAGTTATCAAAGTTAAACTCCACACACTGTTCGATCCTTTCTCCATCTGGTGTGTCAATCCGGTATTCACACTTTGCTCTTTACGAAAGGAAAGTAAAAAGAAAAAATCAAGGTTATAATTGTTATATTTATGTACTTGAAATGTACACTTATATAACTGATTGGTTTAAGTAAATACATTAAGTGTAGTTATCCATCATTACTTGGCATAGAGGTCGGTCAGGACAGACTCTCGCTCCACACAACAGCAGCACGAATGCTGATTATAATACCACACTTTCCCGTCAAGTTGTATGTATTCTAACTTTTCCTCAATATCTTAATTAGGCTTCAAAGGCCTTATTTACGTACTCTGAGGTGGAAGAGTTTGTTTGGAGGATGATGGAGCCATTGGAGGCCGCGAAGGTGGCGCTGCTGGGCACACGGCAAGAGTAGTCAAGTCTAGGTGCCAAGAATGCCCCGCCAAGTGAATGTGGAGGCACGAAGATACCGTCTGTGGGGAAGAGAGAGAGAGAGAGAGAGAGAGAGAGAGAGAGAGAGAGAGAGAGAGAGAGAGAGAGAGAGAGAGAGAGAGAGAGAGAGAGAGAGAGAGAGAGAGAGAGAGAGAGAGAGAGAGAGATAGAGATAGAGAGATACTCAATATTTCTTTTCACAACAATACATTGTGAAAAAATACTTCTCGGCGTCAAGCCAGTCTTGGCACCTAATGTTGAACTAAATTTTGCTATGTGGTGTATAGAAGGGATTTACATCCCTTCTATACACCACATAGCAATCACATAGCATCACAAAACTTGGGGTGGGCAGTTAGTGTTTCCTGGGTAGTTGGCTTTGGGGGACGAGTCAGGCCAGGTGTCAGATGACCTGATAAATCCCTACTGTCTGTTACCTGATCCTGCTTCTCTCTCTCAGCTACGCGCATCTTAGCGTGTGCCCCTATCTTATCTTTATCTTAAATCATTAAGCATATAGCAAGAAATATCGCAGAACAAGCCAAATACTACGTACACTGTCTACCTTTTGTGATGTATCATCTTGGGACAAATTTCATTGTTTCTTCTAAATATATAAGCTACATTTTCCACTGGAGCTACATAATTATCAAACAAAGTTAGACATTCTGGCACATATAAGATAAAGAATGCTATTTTGATGTGAAATTTCAGCAAGACATTGATGAAGATTGTTTGATTGCGATAAACAACAACAAACTCACACTTTCATCCTTGGAAAATACCACCCATCCCTTAACACCTTGGTTCTTATTTTGTAATATAGAAGTGCTGTCAACCATGGAGATAACTAGAGGCCTGTTATATATCCTTAAATAGAGCTGCTAGTAGTAGGTCCAATACAGACAAACGAGGGACTTGCTGGATGTCTGTATTCATGTCAAACAATACACAAAAGGGGATTGACGTAAGAGGACAACGTAGCCACCATAACAGACTGGGGCGGTGTAGGGAAATAATATGGGTCGCCTTGAGTAAACTGGGCCATCTGTATCATGTGATACATCGTGATACATCGATGTATATCATGAGCAAATAATATTTACAGTAACTACATCTATAATAAGATAATTGAAGGAAAATTAAATAGTGTATAAACATTTTTCTCACATGTTTTACTTAAACTCGCTGTATTTCTCATAGTTTTACTCTTATGGAATTTTAAATCACTGATTCGAAATCTCCACACTTTTCCGATCCTGTTAGTATATAATTAGTACTGATAAAAAA